>JASCZW010020147.1:0-12695 GCA_034211315.2 Aedes japonicus | reverse complement strand
AAAGATAATAAGTAACTGAAGAAAGTCTTCACATTGTAATCCCGGCTAGCTGCCGAAAGACCGATCATTAAGGCGTAAATGATTCCGATTAGAACGCAATATTGTCCTGGGATTTGGAGAACCTTTCCAAATACTAGCTATTGATTGTCTTCCTCCGGGTGGCTCAGCGCTGCAAAAACTACACAAACGGCAGTATATTCAACGACACACAAAGTTCATCAAAGCTCTTATCACTATCCTAATTTCCATGACGCACAGTGACTTTTATTTCCGATGAAACAGTTTACAACACTTATAAAATTCACTAATTTTTTTTTGAAACCAACGGAAAATAATGACAGTAAAAAGAAAATACACGTTCACCAATTGCTGGTGCCTGTTTCGATCTTAATTCTGAAACACACTTTATTAGTACTCTAAAAATATAATAAATTAAAAAGAACTGAGTTAACTGACAACTTAACAAGACACAGACCAAATAAAAATTAATATCACATCAAAATAGAGGCACATAAAAAATTTCAAGAATACAGTTTAATCTGCAATGTTGTTCGAGTGGGAAATGTACAAAATAATTTCTGAACTCTGTTCACACAAATTTTGGAGTAAATTTAACATTTACCCCAATTTGTCGTAAATAGGTACATCGCTCAGGGCTAAGAAACAACTCACTACATGGAACAAAATCCGTGACCAGTTAGATGCCCTGCAGTCATGAATTCGAGAACAAGGAAACATATATCGCGAATTGAATCACAGAATCGGGAACTTGATCACATTCTTAGGTAAAAATTCTAAACTGTGCTAGGTTACGGTCCGTTTTCATTTTTCGGAACGCTTTTGTTTCTTTGTAGTAATAATTTACTTATAACTACTACAAAAAGGAAAAGCCCTCTAGAAGATCATGGTTGTTATCTTGTCGTATGAGAGAGGGCCAAGAACACGATCAACAGTGATAGTATCACGTTCTGCTTTCTTTAAATTGCCAAGTCATAGTACGTTTATTTAAAGGCACTGATAGAAGTGTGATACCGGCGGGCTTAGCCAAATTTCACTCTTAGACGAAGCTTGTAACAATCTACAAATACCTGATATCAAATAATTCAAGATAACGACAAAAAGTACACTTTTCATTTGCTTGGCAATTCTTTCATAGTTGTTTATTCTCTAATTGTTATTGATTAAACATGTTTGCTTCATTATCGAAAAGATCATGATCGTGAGCAACCAATAATATATGCTGCTGTTTCAGGTGCAGAAAATTCTACATTGAAATGTATATTATAATTCAAATGTGCGTTTTATACGTCAGCCATGATCAAAACATTAACTCTAACCACATATTGTTTAGCTAGGGATCAGCCCTTTCGAATTGAAGAAAATTCATCGAAAAGTGTTACTTGGGGTAGACGCTGACAAACAAAATTAAAGGCTAAGGTCCGCTTAGGAAGACGAATAGCCTTGAGGCCTTCGGTTAATTTTGCTCTAATAGTATCTGGAATTTAAGTCATAAAAACAATAACCCAGACTCACAACTAAAACAATCGCGACTGTAAAATGTAACGTGTCTGTAAAATCCAAACATCACTTTTGAACCATTTTTGTTTTAGTAGCTTCTTGCATTATTGCAGAACGTTCAAAATAATGACTTCATATAAAGTGTGATTCGAGAATTCCCGATCTTACACCCCGTTCACACTACAACTTATATTACGTTATATAGACTATCTTGATATCAGCATCTATACATCTAGTTTTCACTGGAAATAATGTACATGGCATTTGATATCAAGATACTCTATATCAAGTAATATAGGGTGTAGTGCGAACGGGGTGTTACTCTTTCTTTTCGGGATATGCCATATTTCATTGTAAAACGGAATTGTGATTAACTCCATCCTTCCCATGGAGTTCATGTGGTCTGAAAAGACTAGTTCGCCATTACCCTTGCTTAATCATCGGTTTGGACTGACTTGCCAAACCATACACTGTACAATGAAAATGAAACTACTACAAAAGGGAAAAGCGGTTCTGACACCCGTTCTAAATTAAGTAAATCGACAAAGATTTTTCATTAGGGCTTAACTGACAAACGTTAACAATGACTTCTTCCGTAAGTTTATCCTGGCACAAAGGCTATTAATGTAAGCCTCCAGTTCTAGCGGATAGAACTCTTCCTCTTCGAAATGACCGTGGTGGATTGATTCGGCGAGTTTTCAATGATGAATAATTCGCGGAAAAAGCCATTGTTTACGTTTGTCAGTTAGGCCCTAATGAAAAATCTTTGTCGAAATGTTTTGGCAAGCTTGACATTAGGCAACACACAAGTGTAGGTCATTTGTACCTTTTTTTTGTATTCAAATGGTATAATAGCTAAAGGATTTGAAGCTATTGGCATCGCAGATGATATAAACATAATATGAATGTGGTAATTGTTTCGGCACACATTGGGAGGGATGCGTATGTTTCGATTTTAGTATACATAATTTTACTTGAATTTTATTAATTTTCTCTGGAACTACGCAAACAATTAAAAATATCTAAGAGTGTGTGTGTTCACACCAATTTTAAATCGATGTATATTTCATAAGTCTCATAGTGATGCAATACGGAAGGGGAGAACATAAAGGGTGTACCGTTTAAAATCCGCACACACTCAAATTGCTCTAACTATTGATCTGCTGGGTAAAATACATTGAAATTTTGCGTAGACGGAGTGCGTTGTATTGCTGACACTCTGTGAGTTGATTTCATCAGGTGCGCAAAAGTTTTTAAAATGGCGATGAAAAAACAATGCGTGCGCGCAAAAGTTTTGCACGAGTACTTTGAGAATAAGGATCTGTCGCATCGTACCATCAGAAGAAAGTTCGAAATCGCGAATTCCAGAGTGTCTGGTATCATAGAACGTCTGACTGTTGATCGTAAGCGAAGATCCGAAAAGGTCAGGTCAACGAGAACGATCACAAACGCGACCGAACGTCTCAGTTGAGATGTGGCTAAAAAGTTGCAGTATACCAAAACTCGAGCTGAACTGCGTACGTTTAAGGTTCAGGAAGTCCCCAAACCGGGACGAGGAACAGAATATGGTCGCAAAAAGTCGTGCCGGAAGTTGTACGACCAGAAGTTAATGATATCACACTGCCGCGTAATGGTTGACGAGACATATGTGAAGGCGGCCTTCAACCAGACTCCAGGAAACCTTAGGTTACTGCCAAGGATAAGTGTGATGTTTCCAAGAACCTCCAGACACAGAAGATGTTGAAGTTCACCAAGAAATTCTTACTTTGACAAGCGATTCGTAATTGCGGAAAGTGGAATACACATTTCGCTACCGCAAGCACAATGAATGAACTTGTGTATTTGTATTTTTCTATTGGGCGCAGTTCCGGAGTGTTTGAGGGTTCACATCTTTCGGCACGGTATCGATATCATTCGCCTTATACCACTCTAGCACATCCTTCGTGTAGTAGCATGATGCCAAATCCGGTCAGAAGATCTTCGGACCGTTTAAGACGTTTGATCAAATGGTCGTTTGGCCAAATCTGCGTTTGGCCGATTTTTTTTTATTGGCAGTAAAACTCCACAGAACTGCTCATGTTTGAAAGAAGGAACAATCTCACAAAAGAGTAATAAACCGGACAAGTACTTGATTCAGAAGTTTGCTTTCGGATACAGGAAAATGTATTGCAATAAAAGGTCCATGTGAAAAGAACCAAAAGAAGGTATCTTTCGAAAGAACTGAATTTTTCTTCATGATTTTTAAAATAATAACCATAGACGGAATAGCTTTTGAACAATTCATTTTCCCACCTAAAATCAGGGTTTTCAGAATTTTTCACACACGTCCATTCGGCCAAACATCCATTCGGTCAAACGTCCATTCGGCCAAACATCCATGTGCTAAAGATCACACCCTCGAACAATGCTCGGCCATTATGAAGGAGCACCTTCTAAAGTGACATGAAGTGGTGACGAATTTAGAAGAAATGAAGAAAGCATTTGAAAAACTGTCGATGCTGGAGTCGGACAGATCCTTATGGCTGGGGTTAAGGCCAAGGTTCGCGCATTCGAATTTAAAAGTGGAATAAATTAAATGAATGATCGGATGAAAACTCGATTTTTAAAAATGAATTTAGTGTGTGTGGATTTTAAACGGTACACCCTTTAAATCTTTTTACAATTAGAAAAAGAGAAAAAACTCATTTTTGAATAAAAAAAAATTAAAGGGGAAGTTTTTACTCAAATCAATTGAAACTTTTTTACAATTATAAGTGTATCCATGCAGTATACACAAATATTTTTTTCAAATGTTTTTCAACAAAATGTGAGTGCGTTGAAAAAGTCGTTGTATTTTGCTTGTGCTGGCTCTCCTGGTTGCAGTTTTGATCTGAAACCTGCTAACCCAAAAAAATTACATTAATTACATTTACGGTTAATAGATGAATTGAAAAAAAGGAGTAAAAAAAAATTGTACTTTTGGCGTTACTTTTTTGAAAAAATCCATTTTTTTCCGCCATTTTATCACATTCTTCCATATTTAATAATGAAATATTACAATAATTTTAAACTCTTCTAGAAATTAATACTATAATAAAGAAACCCTATAAGTTTCAGCTCAATCGAATACTCAGTTTTCGAGTTATCACCAGCATAAACTCCAAAAGTGCTGTTTTGAGAAAAACTCGTTGAAAATAGGTCTTCTCGGTAAAGCGTCTCTTTATATCTGCTGCGCGCGAAAAGGCGTCTTCGAAAAACGACGAAAAGAAACAATTGGAGTTCGAATTTCGAAAAAAAGGTTTCAGGAGCGTATTCTACGGGAAAAGTACTAACTATGCAATAAAAAAATGAATTTTTGTTCATTCTAAATGTATATCCCCCTTAAGAAAAATCGACAAAGATTTTGCATAACAGAATAATTTTTAATACAAATATTTACGTTTGTCAGGTAGGACCTGACAAACGTTATTATTTGCTTCTACCTTGAATTTTTCGACCTTGAAAACTTGCCTCATTAATCTATCCTTCTTTTCGATAGAATTAGAAGCTTACATGGGTAAATTTTGTTATTTATTCCAAACCGTTGATCTTTCTAATAAAGATTATTCTTGAACAATATTCAGGGGTTCGTCTCTCTATCTGAGACGCGGCAATTTTTTTAGTCCGCTATATAGAGACGCGTTGCCAACGTCGGTGGTGCAGTGGTAAGCGTGACTGCTACTTGGCACCCCAGTGGATCTGGGTACAATCCCAGTCGACGTTGGTGGTTTTTCTGAGGCGAAAAAATCTGGTCACGTCTTTCTTCGGAAGGGAAGTATGGCCGTTGGTCTCGGTTCATAGTCATGAGTCGATAGGTAGGGTCCAGGTGATGGAGTCGTCTTCCTGGCGTTGATGATTGTTACCATGTGAGGAAATAAGCCGACGGAAAACAAAGTATAGAGACGCACGCACGATTTTCAAATTTTTTTACAAACCGATAGAAGGCGATGCAAATTCTCATCTGTATTTTCAGATTATTCACTATTCAGTCAACTCTACATTGGTATATGTTCCGATTTTAACCAACTGTAAATATAGCACAAGCGTGTCTGGTTTATTTCAATGTAAAATAAATATCTGTTATTCCTCAGTTATTCGAAAAAAATAAAATCGGTCTAGTTCCTAGATTGTTGTCAAGGCAATTCCACAGTTTTTCAAAATTTGCAAATGAAGAAAATGGAACGATTTTTCTCATTAAATTCTCAATAACTAAAAAAAAATGCAAATGAAAATTAGAAAGGCCTGCAACAACGTTTCCATGAAACTCTCTTTCCCGCACGACATTCTCTCGACAAGATTTTCTAAAAATAACCCAAAAGATCACTTTCATTAATTGACCAGTCGTGTACAGTTTTTCGTTGTCGCTCGTCTGGAAGTCATTTTGAGAAGGTAAATGCGATCAGCGGCTGTTTTTATTCTTTTTATTTATTTTTATTCTGTTTCTTCGCCCATCTGTGGAAGGTGACCACATCTCGCACCACACAATAAACGATACACAAATTGCAGATATACCTATCTCTCCACCATTGTCACCATCGTACCCCGTAAGTCCGAAACTGGAACATGTGCGCCAAAATGAAACACATGTTCTACATGAAGATGCTCAAAGGTAAGAACTGTGGTACTGTGTTTTGCCGTGGACTACAACCTGAGCGTCCATTATCTGCATCGGCTTGACTCGAGTGCGTTTGTTTTCTCGACTGTTGGGAAAGAATTGGAAGATGCAGAAACAAAACGATTTGTGTGGGATTATATGGCATATTGTCTTCTGGCCAGTGCCGGTTGATAGCATTGGGCAATTTCGCCGTCAGCTTGAAGCTGGCCCTATAATGCGAAAAGAGACTAAGGGCAGTGAATGGGATGCTCACTGAACGAGCACTGAATTGGATGTTTTATTGTGTTTGATTTGATTATAAATGCCGCAGGAAATTGGCTATCTTCTTCACAGTAACAAATCCAATCCAATTTTGTTTAGAGCTGCGGTTTGTTTAGAATAAAACATGATTAACATTGTTGTTGAATGTATGTTTGTTCTACCAGTGATTCATTGGATCATCGTTGGAGCAGTTCTTGTTAGAATTAGTGGTTTGAACCTTAATATGTTGTGGAGTTTCTGGCGTGGGATGAAATTGATTTGGTGGTTAACGTGCATTCATTTTGAAGGGATATTATATTTTTTCTCTTGTTATGCACATTCATCTGATCGATTCTTTTTTTGTATAAATATTTTAAATTACTTCGATTTTGTTTCCATGTATTACCGTTCAAAATGCAGTTTGTAACATTTTCAATATTCACACAAAAAATTGTAAGTTTTTAAAAAAACTGCATATCATTATTTTTTTGCCAAAAACGTGAAATGTGATTTGAATTAGGACGATAGGTTGTTCCGTTCTGAAGTTATCGCCGGAAACAAACCGTGTAAAAACAGACCTTATAGTGTATATAAAAATTAATTTCTGTCTGTTTGTCTGTCTGAACCTTATAGATTCGAAAACTACAGAACCGATCAGTGTGAAATTTTTAACGGAGGGGTTTTTGGGACCGGGAAAGGTTCGTATGATAGTTCACTCTCTATTCTGGAAGGAGGGGGGGGGGGGGGGCTCCCATACAAATGAAACCCAAATTTCAGCAAAACTCGAGAACCAATCAAGCCAAATTTGACATATGGGCGCTTTAGGAAGTAAAAAATGTTTCTATGGCAGTTTGAGATCCCTCCCTGCAAAAGGGGGCTCCCATACAAATGAAACACTGATTTCTGCATAATTTGAGAACTAATCTAGCAAATGGAACCAAATTTGGCAAGTGAAGGTTTGTGAAGGTGAGAAATGTTTCTAAAGCGACTCTAGACCCCTCTTCTTTCTGAAAGGAGGGGCGCCCATTCAAATGAAGCACAAATTTCGACATACAAATAAAACTGAATTTTCAGCATAACTCGAGTACTAATAATCCAAACGGAACAAAATTTGGCATGTGGCGGTTTTTGACAGCATGAAATGTTTCTATGGTGATTTGGGACCCCCCTGCCTTCTAGAAGAGGGGGCTCCTATACACATGAAACAAGTATTTTTGAATAACTCGAGAACAAATTGAGTAAATGCAATCAAATTTTACGTGTACAGGTTTTAAGAGGCAAAAATGATTCTATGGTAGTTCAAGACCCCTTCCCTTCTTAAAAAAGGGGGGCTCTCATACAAATGGAACCAAATTTGGCATGTGGAGGCTTTTGGAGGCAGGTGTTATATACATTTAAAATGAATTTCCGTCTGTCTGTCTGTCTGTTTGACCCTTATAGACTCGGAAACTACTGAACCGATCGGGGTGAAAATTTGTATGTATGGGTTTTTGGGACTGAGAAAGATTGGTTATTTGAGGCTCTTTGGTAGGGGGGGGGGGGGCTCTTATAAAATTGAAGTACAAATTTCTGCATAACTCGAGAACTAATCAAGCAAATGGAGCCAAATTTTAGGGGTTTTTGAAGGCAAGAATGTTTCTATGGTGATTCGAAACACTACCCCTTTCTGAAACGGGGAAAGGGGAAACAATGAAACACAAATTTCTGCATAAATCGAGAACTAATCAAGCAAATGGAACCAAGTTTGGTTTCATTTGCTTGATTAGTTGTGAGGGGTTTAGAAGGCAATGGTTGTATGATGGTTTGAGACTCCTCCACCCTCTAGGGTTCAATTTATATTTGTTTAGGTGCGTAGCCGGTTTCGGCTAGTATTCTATAAAAAGTACATTGGGAAGCAAGAGAGCTTTATTTTCTCAAAATCGAACAACGGATGCAAAACTTTAGTTTCAATTAAATTGCAGTTTTAGCAGTTGTTTGGAGGTGTTTCCCAAAAGAAATCGTTCAAAATATGTTTAAAGGCTATGGATAAGGCAGTAGTACAAAATCCGAATTGATTTTGACAAATTTGCGTAGACATCCATAGCATCATTTTTGTGTATTTAAGCAATCTGAAACTGAAACAATTACAACCAACAATATTATATATTTTTAATGATGATATTTTTAGTTAAAGTGTAAAAAAAAATGAAACAGGAAACTAAAAGTTTCAATTTCAATTGCAAATTAACTTTTACGGAATTTAAATAGTTTTTGTCTTACGTAGGTTTCCCCGTGAAGCTAAAAAAGCTAGATGTAAATAAAAAAAAAGCTCACAAATGTGCAAGGAAGTGCACGAATAGCTTAAAGCTCGGTTCTGGATTACTAGCATTACTTTTGTATTTTATAATATACTCGCAAAACAGATTGGCATCTGATTATAAACTCATGATAAATTTCACGAGCATTCTTTATCTCTAATGGCACTCTATGATTATTGCTCAACTTCTGAAACATGCTCTTCCATAGTTATTTAACTGAGAGTTTTCGAAAACCATTTACCACTTTTGCATTAGTCTTATTGTGTTCAATCATACCCTATGCGCAGAGTGTCGAGGAACTTTCTTTTACCAAAAATTCTTAGACCAGATGAGCAGCCAAATTTCCTAATACTCGGTCTAAAGATGTTCTTTTGTACGAAAAATCATTAGACCGAGTTTAAGATAATTTTGCTAACAAAACCCCCAAGACTAAGGGAATCATTTGTGCCGAAGTAGCGCTTAACACTGCATATGTTTGTATAAATCATGAGTGCCTCTAAAACTTCCCTAAAAACACGAAGTTGTTTAGAAATGCCTACTTGAGTACAGTCCTACCTCGATATAACGTAACTCGATGTAACGTAACTTTTACCTCGATATAACCTTATTTTTTTACCCCTATTTTTGTCCGTTTAAATTATAAACGTGATTAATCTATCTATATACTGGGTGTTCGGTTCCTTAGGGCAAATATTGTCAGGGGGTGAATTCGTGATTTTATTATCTGTCAATTGGAGGCACAACATGTCGCACTCATACCAGTATTGCAAAAAAACTAAGCAAGTTAGAAAGCTTGTGTCGAAAAAAGAGTAGTAGAACACTTTTGAAGCCACGTTTTTGTTTAATCAACCACTGGTGTTTATTACGTATTTTATGCAAAAAAAAACATGATTAATAATCCTCGAAAAAAGATGTTTAAATCATTTTTACCCCTAAAACGACACTAAATGATAATAACTCAAAGTTTAAATGAACTATTATGTAGGTATTTTTCTTAGCTTTTGAATGAAAAAAAAAGAATTTAACTAAATGGCATAATTTTAGAGTGACAGTCAATTTAAGACTAACATGTTCCATAACATTAAAAGTTCAATAACTCTGTAAATTTTGAGATCTGAGCATATCCGGAAAATTTATATGCCGGAGCTATTAGGAGCGGGGAAGGTTCTTATGATGGTCCAAAACCAAGAGTTCGAAACGCTGGACGATGATGAGGTCATCTCAAATGTTCTTTTCAAAGATGCTGAAGAAGACATTTCCTATGACGGTGACGACATAATTCACTCAATGACAACACAGAAAGAAGCAATCTACAATCTTAGAGTTTTGCAGATGATGACGAATATGTAAATGTGTCGGATGAAAAGATTATATGAGAAATAAAATATAATTTTTTTTTTAATTTGAAGGATCACAAAAAAAAACTAAAAAAAATACTAAAAGAAATTGAAAAAGGGTTGGAAGAAGTAAGAAGGGCTAGAACACTCTGCTGGGTGACATTGATTTTGCGTTAATTCTTATATAGCAAGAAAAACTAAAGCAAAAATACTTGGACATTTTTTTTGCTTCGATATAACGTAACGAAAATAAAAATTGAGCTACGTTATATCGAAGTTTATGACTTCCCTAAATGCCAATTTGCCATTTAATGCATTTACTGGAGGCAAGACTGGTTTGAAATGCTTTTTCATTCTTAGTTTACAAATCCGACCAAGCCCAGTGGGGCCTCTGCTTTACACCGAAGTTGTCCATGGCTGTACCTCGCCAGCATCTACTTGATCGATCCACCTTGCTCGTTGCGCGCCTCTTTTTCTTGAACCCGTCGGTTCGTTTTCATTCATCCGACATTCTTACGACATGCCCAGCCCACCGTAGTTGACCAACTTTAGTGATGTGTACGATGGCAAGTTATCCCAGTAACTGATGCAATTCGTGGTTCATTCGTCTCCTCCACGTTACGTCTTCCATCTGCACTCCACCGTAGATCGTACGCAGCACCTTTCGTTCAAACATACCAAGGACGCGTCCTCCTTTAGCAATGTCCATATTTCGTGGCCGTAGAGAACTACCGGTGCAATTAATGTTTTATAGATGGTCAACTTTGTAGTTCGACGAACTACGATTTAGTGTCCATCAGAGTCCAACGTAGGCACGATTTCCAGCCATAATGCGCCTTTGAATCTCTCTGCTGGTGTCGGTATCGGCGGTCATCAATGAGCTCAGATACATGAATTCCCCAGACAACCACAAGTCGTTAATAATATTCAAATAGTATCGTAAATTCCTATATTTTTAGTCAAAATCGCAATTAATTGTGTCCTTTATCGTATATGTTTAAGTTAAATCTTAAAGAGTGCAAATTTTCGATGTGTCATGTATTCATCGTACTGCGTCACAAACTAAATCGGATATACATCGCTAACCTAACGCTAACTTTCAAATCGAATTTATTATCACATATTCAAGTTTTAAGAAAACAATCAAATTGGCACGTTTATGGCCTCCACTTTTGCATATTTAAGACATATTTCTACATTCTATACAATTTGTTTACTTACATAAAAGTTTGTATATCATAAAAACAACTACATCGATTTCAGCACCGAACTGAACAATTTCGTTGTTTATGTTCACTTCCGCGTGAAACCGCACAAGAGATAGGAGGGGGGGGGGGGGATTTTACGAACCAGTTAAAAAATCATTCGGGACGAATGACCCCTAGGGTTAAAGTCCCCTTAAAAACAACAAAGAAGAAGATGAAGAACCAGTTAAAATTCATTATTTATTTCTCCGTGAAGTCTGCCCGACCGAAACCAATTGTTACACCATAGAGTTAGACTTAGCTGAACTAAGGTGGAAGCAAGATGCGCATAGGAATTTTTGAGTATTTCGAGTAAAATTGAAAAAACCAACTATGGATACGACTATACTGGCATAAACAAGAATGTGGAACTTTTTAAAAAAAAAAACTACAAGATTTTCCTTAAACCGACGCCAGGAAGACGACTCTACACCTGGACCCTACCTAACGACTCATGACTCCGACGGAAGACGTGACCAAGATTTTTTCGACTTAGAAAAACCACCTCGACTGGGATTGTACCTAGACCCACTGGGGTGTCAAGTAGCAGTCACGCTTACCATAGCACGCCGGCAGCTACGAAAATATATTGGAGTAGATACTTCGTTTGCCGATCGCAGCTGGGGGATGTTGAGAGGGTTGGCTGGCAATCCGTTTAACGTTTATCTTAGCCTGATTAACTAGCTTAGTAGACTGTTTTATTAAAAGGGTCTGAAAAATGACATAAAATGCATTTCATTTTAAATTTGCAATTAGGAATAAATCGATTCTTTTATGTGTATTATGGGTTCTCCTTAAATTTAAAGTGACTAAAGTGACGGGTCCTTCTCTAGCTCAGCCGGTAAAGGCACAGCTACAAAGCAGTACCATGCTGGAGGTGACTGGGTTCGATTTCCGGTCTGGTGTAGGATTTTCTTAGTAAGGAAAAACTCTCGCATCCCTGGACATAGAGTATGATTGTAATTGCCACACAATTATAATAATGCAAAAATTGTACCTGGCATCGATCTGTAGAGGTGCTTTTAGAATGCTAAGTTGAGAGCATGCAATAAGCGAATTGCGAAAGCAATAAGCTTGAAATGCTAAAAGAAGAAACTTACGAGTAAAGTCAGTCTTAATTGAGTCATTAAGGTGCATCACGAGTTTTGTTATTCAATCAACTTAAAATAGCTGTGCATTAGGTTCATCGATAAATGAAATCTAATAACGATTTACATCAATAGCCAACTGTTATATGCTTGAATAGAATACAGTTTACTATCACAATTTTCATGCTTATCCGGCATACCTTAGTTTAGTACTTTAATACTTTAGTAGATATTTGTATCACATATATCTTTGCAAAGCCTTTCGGTGAAAATTTGGTTTAATTAATGTACACAAATCGATATTAAATTTTGCTGTCATAGCATAAGCTGGGGAAAAA
>JASCZW010020146.1:0-12713 GCA_034211315.2 Aedes japonicus | reverse complement strand
AGGAGTGTATCGAAAAGTAGTTATAAACTTCCAAATAATAAAATAGGCATGAAAACATGGTTAAAATTAACATACTATTTCAGTTTATTATAGCTTAACATGTTTACAAAAGATCCAAACGGAAAAACTAGTCATCATGTTCATTTCTGTAGAATGCCCGTACCTTTGATTTGACACCTGCCATCAAATTTCTGCACAGTGACCTTTGTGCACTTCCTGATGCCGCTGCCCAATTTTTCTTAAAATCGGTCATGTTTTGGGATACTGTACCATCCTTCTTAAATATACGCTTGACTATTGCCCAATAGCGTTCGATCGGTCGCAACTGGGGACAGTTTGGTGGGTTGATGTCTTTTTCACGAACTTGATGTTATTCTCCGTCAGCCACTGTAGAGTGGATTTGGCGTAATGTGCCGATGCCAAATCTGGCCAGAAGAGAGGAGGGACTGGTGCTTTCTATACAATGGTAGCAACCTGTTCTTCAAACATTCCTTTTGATAAATCTCAGCATTTATAGTTCCTTTTGTATAGAAAATTGAAGAACGCAAGCCACATGTGCAAATAGCTTGCCAAATGAGCACCTTCTGACCGAATTTCTCTATCGCAACAGTCGTATCTGGCGGTTGGCACACGTTCCCCAACAGATTTAGTATAAAACTGCGGCCCCGGTAGCGTTCTTGAATCTTCTTTAACGTATGTTTCGTCATCCATCAAAATGCACTGGTCGACATTGTCCAAAATGCAGCTGTACAGCTTTCGAGCCCTGGTTTTGGCACGAGACTTTGTTCCGGAGTTTGTTTGGGCACTTTCTGCTTTTTGTACGTCTTCAAGTCATTCCTGCGCTTGATTCGTTGAATCATTCCGATGCTGGTCCTGAACTTCTTGGCTAGATCGCGAGTAGAGGCAGATTTGTTCCGTTGAATATAATCCACAACTTTTTGGTCCAAATCGGGGTTGCTGGAGCCGGGTTTCCGGCCACTTCTTGGTAAATCCTTGAGGGAGCACTCCTTACCAAACTTTTCGATGATGCGTTTTACACTTGCCGGGTGAACATTTACTCTTTTCGCAATCTGGTTGTAAGTAACACCCTTTTCGGTGCACCAAGTGTGCAGAATTTTCTTTTTAGTCTCAAATTCAATTCGCGACATTTTGAATACAACTTTATCACCGGAAATGAATGAACCGAATAATCATTTTTGACATGTAAACAAAGCAAATGGCGCTTACACGCTAAAAATATATACAGTAGTTTATGCGTAGTAACGCATCGAATGTTTATAACTACTTTTCGATACACTCCTTATCATAGTTTTGAAAGAGGAAGTATTTGTTATTTGTTGGAGATCTCTTGGTTGAATGAAATCCGTTTTTGACCAAAAACTGAATGCCCGTGGGATCTCGAAAGATGATTAATTTGTCCGGTATTGTGAATCCGAGGTGATGCATCCATAGCTAGGTTAAGTAACCGTAGCGGGTTTCTGTAGAATATTATGAACCATTAACAAGGTTTGTTCTTCACATAACCCAAGAATTGGTAAAATTTTGTCCGCGAAATCGGCTTACAATTGAGCTGAAGGATAAAAGAATGGTAATTTATAAATAATCTTAAGGCATCGATTCTGTAAAATTTGGAGTTTTCTTAATTTTGACTTACTAGCTCTACCCCATGAAACAATTAAATAGTTCAAATGAGAGTGGATATGTGCAAAGTAGAAACAAAGCATAGCTTTTCGAGGGAGAAAATTACTAGCCCGTCTTAAAGTTCCACAAATAGAGGAGACTTTACTTGTGATAGTCCCACGATAAGTTAGAATCCAGATATATGCCAAGATATTTAAAGTAGTCAACTTTCTCAATTATGTCAGCTAAAGCATAGCTAAAATGAGAACATGTGGAAGCACTTTCCTCGGTGATCGAAAGATCATATTCTTGGTCTTTTGCAAGTTTAATGAGAGGAGATTAACTGAGAAATATTCTTGTAGCAATCGTAAATCCCCTTTCATATTTGATATTATTTCATGAAAGTTAACATAGGTAAAATAAAGCCGTATCATCAGCAAATAACCTTGGTGTTCCAGCAAGCCTTATATTACTTATATCATGTGATACAGATAAGAAAAAGTAAAGGACCAATGTTGCTTCCCTGTGGAACTCCAGCATTAATTTGTCTTCTCGAGCTTGTTTCTCCGTCTGTATGAGACAAATTGATTTCTGTTGCTCAAATGGCAACGGATAATGCCGTTAGCATTCCTGATACCATATTGTTCCAATTTTCTGAGTAAAATATCATGCTTAAGAGTGTCAAATGCCTTTTTCAGATCCAGAAACAAGGCACCCACTACTTTTTTTGAATCTGTTTGATCTAATATTTGATCCATAAGCTCAGCTATAGCTACAGTGGTACTACTTCCATTACGAAAACTATATCGTGTGTTATGTCTGACTAAAAAAAATATCAGGCGTTTGATTAGAAGCTTCTCGAGTATTTTGTTGAAAACTAACCAGGTTGATATGGGTCTCTAGTAAGCAGTTCGGCTTCGATCTCTTGACTTAAAAATAGGAACCACTTAAGCAGTTTTGAGACAATCCGGGTACGAACCTGTTTGAATCATCAAATCAAAAAACTCAGATAGAATTCGTGAAGGACAATCAGCATAAGTTTTTAATTATTTTAGTGGGAATATTATCGGGACCTGGACTTTTGTTAGGTTTCAGATCATTTATCACTAGTATAACTTCATTTACAGATGCTGGTTGTAGAAACATTGAGTCAGCAATAGGATGTATATTATCTAATTGATTTTCCCCTGTGACATTTATTTTGGCAGCCAATTTTAAACCAACTGTTGAAAAATGCTCATCGAACGCTTCACAAATAGATTTAGAGTCAGAAGAGATGAATTTTATATCCTTTTTTTCACTGTAAGAAGGATCAAAAGTTCAGTTATCACTGCAAGGTGAATCCATCCGGTCTTTTCGACATCGAATTTGAACTTAGCGCCCCAAAATTTCTGAAAGATACACTAAATCGAAATTCTCAAAAAGACTATTTTTGGCCGCCTCTCTTCTAAGGTTGGAACCACTGTGCGTTGTGACGAATGTTGTTTACCTGAAAAAAAAGAAAGAAAGAAAGAAAAGAGTTAGTTAGAACTTGTTGGTATGTCGATTTTGGGAAGTATTGTAAACTCTCAATTGAGAACGGTTCGTATCGGTTGGTCGATCAAAAGCCATTTCGCAACCGTGAGCGTGATTTGGATCCGGTATCGGCGCGGCTGCATTCCGAGGTATATAATTGGCTGCAACGTGAAGGCAACCGACGATGGTGCAGCGGTACGAAAAATCAACTTTTACGAAATAGAAACCATAGTTGCCGAACCCTGAAGTGTGGCACCACTGCAACCGCATCGCCACCAACTTCACGTTTACTAATTCCGTTCAAAGTAAGCCAAGGACTCTATGCTTGCCCTGTGTGGCATTCGTTCGAGCACACTGACAAACACGTACACGGCCGAGCGCAGCTTCGAAAACGGTTTTGCCTAACCTATCTCGGCTCGCAATCGCGTTTGGTAAATGGCAAAGAGGCTTGCCAGTGTGACATCGAAAGAGGCCACCTCCTCCGCTTCGTCTTCCAACTTCCAATGCGAGTTCGAATGCAACCCCACCGAGGCATTTGGGGCCTGAAATACTTTCAGGCTGAGTAAGATACTGAAGTTATGCAAATGGCTGCTGGCGGCCTTCCGCGTTGGGTACGCCATGCAGACAAGAACCGAACATGTCGAATCGGGCTGATCTCATCGTTTCACGTTTCGTGATCGCAGATGACTTCATCGCCCCCTCTCCCAATTGCGGTAGGTCTCAACGAACGCAGTTCCGGATCGACCACCAACCAACCAGTTGCAACACCTGAGCTCAGGCTTTCAGAACTTGCCAAACAAGCCGCCAGCTCGATTTCGCAACTGGTGGCAGAACCGGTTCGCAGCGAAGCCCTCGAATCGAAAAAAAAAAGGTTGCACTCGATCCCTTTTAGCAGCAGCGGCAACAGCTGTTCGCTTTTAAAGTTTTATCTACTTTCAATTTCGTACGAAACAGCTTCGACTCTCACGGTGCGTCGCTATTTTGTCAAACCGGCTTCGGCGTGAACGAGCGAACAAAAAAACAGATTGGTGTCACACATAGCAATCACTCAAACCGAGGACTCGAGCAATCCTTCGATCGAAGCAGGCCAGGAGGTCAGACGGCCATGATTTCGGCTCGCCAGCACGTCGGTACAGTAGATCCGTTTCGGCGAAGAATTCGGTCACTGCTTGTTGGCTCCAACAATCCTGCTTTCGTGCGACAGTGTGATTTTCCAGCGGGCGGAAAGCGGTGCATTGTGCTGGCCCCCTATTAGGGAAATTATTTCTTTATTCCCGCTGCGCTCCCCCACCTAGCAAAAGTGGCTATGTGGCGAAGTGGTTTCACCGATACAGCGAAGAAGAAGCAAGGGAAGGAAAACTTTCATTTCCGTATGGTCAAACATGTAACCGCGCTGGGGGCTATATCCATTTGAATCCGAAACCGGTGCTGCATTTCATGAATTATGAATCGATGCACTTCCCGGTCCCTACGTTTCTAATTGCCGTTCAAATTTCATAGCAAAAATTTCGATTGAACTCCAACTGTCCCTTTGTGCGAGGAAACTCTGCACCGTCATCGGCACGTGTCCGACCTTCGCCGGGTACCTTCGTTATCAAAATAGAGTGCTACGCGAGCTCCCATTCGAACGGAATAAAATTGTGCGTAGAAGCGACTCACTATCGTCGTGGCCTACTGCGACGAGCCGAGAATCATCGTCGTTTACCTTCAAGCGAGCCGCGCGCAAACACACACACGCACACAACCGAGCGAACCCCTCCGGCTGCTGGCTGCGTACTTGCTCTTCGCGCACGATCTTTCGAGACCCCGAAGCGCGCGTCTAGATTAAAAGGCCGTTCCATTAACACAGAAAAAAAAAAGCCGCAATTCTTGGCCCGAACACTGCTTAACGATCACATTAAGCCCGAACCGGTTCAGAATCAGGAAGCTCGGCAAGCTTTCTTCCCGCTTCTGATCGACCTTGTCACCCGAATACCTGCTTTGAATCCATCATTCAGCTTCGGTTTCCGAGAGCGCCTTAACCCTTCAACTCCTTTTCCCCCGGTTCAATTTGAGCCCGAGTAGGTAAAACTCCACAGTTTTTGTTTTTTTTTTGAACAACCGAGCTTTTACGCACAAATATTCAGTTAATTAGGAATTCACCGCGAACCGTGTGCACGCACAATCGACCTCAACCGAAGACTAATGTGTGCGGAATTCGCTCGCAAATAGAGAGGAAAAACAACCTCTCCGCTTGCTGGTGTTGGTCCTCCTCCAAATTCATACACCCGTGATGAACCGTTGCCCCCCATGTAAACAAACCGACTCTACGCATCACCGTTCGTCACACAGAAGAACAAGAAAAAAAAAATGTGTAGTAAACTGTAAATATTTGATGGGTTTTCTCTTTTCCACACGCCTGCTGCTTCGCGCTTCGCGCTTCGACTCCGACTCGCGATCGTTGTCGAGGTCGATAAAGCAGTTTGGTTCCCGGCCCTCTTTTTTTTCCGGTGTGATTTAAATTTCAATTTCGGGGTGGTTTGGTTGAATTTGAAAGTAAGCCACCCCACCCCGATGGCGGCGTGCAAGCGGTATGGAATTTTAAGTTGTTCGGTGTTGAAAATGAGAGTTTTCCGGTTCCGCGGAGCCCTTGGATCGGTGGGAATTTTGTTTGACTTGGTGGTGGCTGTCAAGAGGATGATCGTCGGAGTAGAGCAGGTCTTTCTGAAATGACGTGTTCATTTTTCGGTGCGTCGTTTTCGCGACAAAAGAATCTAAAGGCTGGTCTACAATTGATACGTTGCGGATGCGTCTGCGTGAATGTGAAAGTTTTTCCATAAGAGACCTGTAATAGACGCCAGAAGCTAATTCCTGGAGAACTATATGCTAGAATCCTCGCAGACAAAATTTATAGAGTACTTCTACAAAAACCCGTTGCGAAATTATCGAACATAAGAATAAAACAGATGAGATTATCGAATTAGTGCAAACAATTCTTCTCATATTCCGTTAAGAAATCAGGATTTTCTCAAAAAATTAGAATCAGAAATTACAATATCCCCGGGAATTCTTTTAGTATCACAAATTCAGGGATTCCTTCGTAAATTTTATCACAAGAAAGTTTGGAAAAAAGACGATGAAATGACACAAGAAACTCCTGAAAGAATTCCTGGAGGAATGCCTACAAACTCCTGAAGATACGCCAAAAGGAATATCTCAATAAAATTTATAACATTTTCTTAAACAAATTTCTTGTCACACACTCAAACTGGCTTTCATACTGTCATCTGTCACTGTAGTGGCAGTGATAATTGTTTTATTTTGCTTTATAGGCCTAACACAGCACACATATAGAAGTATTGGAAAAATGTTAGATCCTAAAATGTACTCGTATTTGACGTAGACTACGTAAAACGGCTTAGGGTAGGTTAGGGTGTCTATTAAAAATCTAAAAATAATCGATCGTCACGAAATATCGATACAAATTAAACGGTTCTAAATTAATCAATGCTCGATAGATTTTCAAGATGTTAACATCAATCGCTAGGAAATTTTCAAGCATATCAATTCAACTATCAAAAAATATCCGTGGACAATTTTAAACTATTAAAAATGATGTCTTATAATTTTGTTTTGCAGGCTAAATTTACTAAATCTACAGTACAGGGGGTACACCTTCGCAAATTTTCTCATTATCATCATCATCATCATTCCCGTGTGAGCAACCGACGAGCGAGCCCGTTTAGGAAATCGGTTGAATTAGTTAAAGTGAACGAGAGCGCTAGTGCCATGGGCAAGAGAGGAAAAAAGAAGAGCCTCTCTCCCAAAAAAAATCTCAACCAGCACCCACATCGACAAAAGTAGCAATCGCTACGCAATGATGTCCGCGAGAGTGACAGCGACGACCAGTTATCGGTCCACAACAAAGCAACAATTCCACCGCATCATGCCATATAGCAGCGGCACATCTGGTCAGTCTACGAAGAAGGTCAGGCTCCCCCCACTCGTGGTGAAATCGGAGCCTCTTGGTAGTCTGCGTAAGGTCATGCGGGCTATCAACGTGAATGCCAGCTACCAACTCACTGGCATGGGCACGAAGCTCATCTTCTTCTGCGAGAACCTGCGAGTACCTGAGAAATGCAGGTAAAGAGTTTTGAACCTACGACGTGGCTTCGGAGAAGCCATTTAAGGTCGTCATCTGCGGCCTTCCGGAGATGGAAACCGGTGAAATAGTGGAGGAACTTCATCAGTCCCATACCCTGCAGCCTTTAGCGGTTTATCGCATCAACAGGCGGAACCGATCGACCAAATATCGAGACTCACTGCACCTGGTGCATCTTGCCAGGGGCAGTGCTATTCTCAGTAGTCTAAACGCCATACGTATACAGGGGTCCTAACCGAGACTTGACGTAATGCATGCGGAGACATGAGACAAGAAACTGCAACATGAAGCCGAAGTGCAACTACTGCGCCCAAGAGCATCAAACCAGCGACTGCCAACAAGGAAGGAACCTCCCAGCTTAGGTGCTCCAACTGTGCCGGTGAGCACATGTCGACCAGCAATTGTGCCCAAAAAGAGAGGAATATCTGAAAATCCGGTCCCAAGTCCCACGGGAAGGTAAGAAAGCAGAAGGAAACCATATTCGACCTTGACTCCTTCCCACTTTGCCCCGTACAACGGCACCCACGTCTGCTGCTTCAACATTGGACTTCGATACCCAATGGACTCAATCGGAGCCGGCACCCCAACCGGAATCAACTGCAAACGCAGCCTCGCTAGTTGCCCACATGCACAAGATGATGATGCAGATGGTGCATCTGTTCATGACCAGCAGTATTCATCGCCAGAATTCTTAATTGGAACGCTCCTTGGCGATCAGAGCACTAGAGCTCTCCGAGTTTCTAAAATCCAACATCGCAATCCTAACGGAAACGCACCTGAAGCCTTCCAACATTCTGAGCCTTCCCGAGCATATCATCTTCCGTTTGGATCGAGATGGGGATCAACGTGGTGGTGGCGTCACCACCGTCCTTCGAAAGGGGCTTGTATACCGGCCCCTTCCCGATTACCGATTGTCTTACATCGAGGCGGTAGGAATCGAACTGTCTACATCCGGTGGTGCAATCGAAATCGTCGCCATGTACTGTCCACCATGTTCCGCCATGTACGGAAAGTTCATCGCCGTTGGCAATCTGAATGCCCGCCACCCACTCTGGGAAGACTCCAGAAGAAACCGGAATGGCGTAGTACTTGCCAACGACCTGCAGGCTGGACATTATGTCGTTCTCCAACCAGACGCTCCTACATTCTTCTCGTCGGCCGGAGTCGGCTCCACGATCGACATTGCTCTGACCAACATCATCGATAGCTGCTCCATCCCGGAAGCAATCAACGATCTCTCGTCCGAACACCTCCCGGTCGTATTCGAGGTGAACCTAGAACTGCGTAGTAACCCACTGTTTCATAGACGAAACTACCACAGAGCAAAACTGGCTCCAGATTTAAAGTTTCATCGAAGATCGCACCACAGGCGGACCACAGAGTCTCGATAGACGAGCTTGGCTGCCACAGTAAGCAGGCCAAAAATATGAAGGCTCCTGACTTTGACGGGATTTTCAATATCACCCTGAAAAGTCTAGGGCCCAAAGCGTTTTCTGTCCTGACGAAAGTATTCAACCGTTGTCTCGAAATCAGCTACTTCCCGGCATCTTGGAAGGTCTCTAAGGTGGTACCCATTTTGAAACCGGGTAAGGATCCTACGGACCCGCTGTAATCCAACGAAGATTCCTCGCCCACACTGAAGAGTCCAACATCTTGCTGGAGGCACAATTTGGGTTCCGACGAGGTCACTCGACGGCCCATCAGCTATCAACGTGTTACTAATATTCTAAAACGGCCCAAAGCTGTCTCTAAGACCGTTGCCATTGCGTTTCTTGATATCGAGAATGCGTTCGATAACGTCTGACACGATGGGCTTAACGCACAAACTGATGAAGCAGAATTTACGAACGTAACATTCGCACAAACTTTGAAGATAACTGAAACAGTTTGGTCGCTAATAACTATATCATTTCTTGATAGATTTTCGAGATTTATTGTTCAATTAGTTGGAGATTTTCAGGACTGTCAACTAGCATATCAAATATCATTGATTATTGACTTTGATTGCCCAAACATACTTTGAACAATCTACCCTACCGGCGTTGCAATGTTCCGCTACGAAACGAACAAAGGTAATCAAACGGTTTAACGTAGTCTACGTCACCGGTCGTGTATTAAACACAACACCACTGATTTTTTTCAAATTTGAGGTGTTTGAGTGGACAAGTAGTTGCAAAATATCTTAAAAATTTCGTTTATCTAGAAAATCTTCAATCTTTACATACAGATATCTGTATGATCGTTCATCAATCCAGTTAACCAAATCGTCGGAACTCAAAGCAACGTATTCGGCTTTGGTAGAAGTCATCGCCACGGTTGTCTGTTTCTTCGACGATCAGGCGACAATGTTTCCGTGAACCTTCAGCAGAAATCCGGAGACACATTTGCGGTCGGATTCATCGCTTGCAAAGTCTGAATCAACGTATGCAGCTAATGTTGATTCCTTCGGATTTCTTCTGTAAACTAATGCCCTTTTCTTCGTTGCTTGTAGGTATCGTAGCACCCGTTTGGCATGCTTCCAATGCTCTTCTCCAGCTGCGTCCTGGAACCTTGCCAAGTATCCAACGACAAAACACAGATCTGTTCGAGAACCCATCATGATGAACATGAGGTTACCGATGAGCTCGTGGTATACCAGGATTGTAATTTTCCATGCCAAAACGAACAATTACCTCTTCGATTCGTGTTGTCTGGGATAGTTTTGTCACTCCATGATCCAAATCCCTTTGGATTTTGATTCCAATGAAATGTTGTAACTGCTTCATGCGGATATCTACATTCCTGCTTTATCCTAATATCCAACATATTCTCAGCAGAGATCAGAAGGCCATCTACGTACACCACAATGTATACCGTCTTACCGAACCGAACATAGTCGGTTTTCGATCACGCGAACTCTAAGGTGGTCAGGAACTCGTTGAAATGACTGTTTCAGCATCTGGGTGACTGTTTTAGACCGTAAAGTGAGCGATGTAGCATACACACTTCATTATGACTTAGTGCTACCGCCTCTGGGCACTGCATTTACACTTTTTCGTTGAGTTTTCATGCAGGAAGACAGTCGAATCTTCATCCCATTCGTCATTGTCAGTGCTAACAGGCTCATTCGGATGACCAACTATATCGGTGTAACATTCGGGGACCTGTAGGTAATTTACAGGAGCAGAAAGAGTTCTATATGGAATAAAATCAGAAAACCAACGTGGTCTCCTTCACTCCCGATCCTTAGACCTCGGATTATCAACATTAGATCGGTTCCTTTCTGATAACTCACCATCCTTTGCACTATCGATGTGAAGTGGCTCATTCAATTCGTGGATGTCCTGGAAATAATGGCTGCTCACATACGAGTCCAAAATCCACTCGATTTCATGCTGGTCATGACACATCTTCGCACCGGAAACAACCGCCACCTCCTTGTCGATTTGAATTTTCGCCACCTGAGCCCGATCGGATTGATGTTTTAACTTGGGACATGCAAATTTTGTATGGCCAAACTCTCCACAATGAGAGCATTTGCCGGGAATTTATCTGAGTTTCCATGCTGCTCGCCAGATTTCGCCGCCAACACAATTCCGTCCAAAGCACTCGAGTCGAATTCTCTTCCAGAACGCTTTTGTTTCTCCGTTAGAAGGCGTGCTTTGACGGTCTAAAGCTTTAACTGGATGATGCGCATCCTTAAGCTGTATACCCAGCTCATCAAATCGACGAAAATGATTCACCAGGGATGTTCCTTCCTCCATTCGTAGCATAGCCATAGACCGTCGAATGTACGTCTGAGCAGCAATACCTGTCTTCGCAAAGGTATTTGCCAGTAACGTCCATATTCTTTTGCGATTTCCTTGTCGCAAACATACTCCAAATGGCCGTCCTCTTGGAATACCAGTTTTGCTTCCTCTTCCTCAGGTGGATCCTGCTTGAATGCTTCCTTCACTCTGTAGGCCGAAAACTGAGTCTCTACTCGAAACTTCCACGTACGTGGCGTGTCTGGGCCCATAACCTAAAGAGAAACAAGTTGTAACGTTCGAATGGTGGGTTATTAACTGAACTTACTCAAATGATACAGGCGGTATGTATATGCTTATGGTTGCTATGCGGTTGTTATTTACTGTACCATAGTAACCGGTGTTGCTATGGTGTTGTTGTATATAACAAGTATGGTAAGCGAGTAACTAACGGACTAATAAAGGGTTGCTGTGATTTTCAACAAAAATCGATCAGTACAAACATTCTTCAAAGGGGATTTGGGATTACGATCTTTTAAAATTTTCAAAAAACCACCATATAAATGATAGGCTGAAAGACAAACCGGAAAGCTAAGCTTTCGGTTATGAAAGTCATAGTACAATTTTACTAACTAGTGAGAAAATTGTCACTGCAAAGCAATACCCCAATCACTAAAAAGATCGCCAGCTTTTGCCGGACAGTCCCTCTAACCGTATCCAGCTTCGGTGATGGTTTGAGCAGGAATTACCCAAAATATCCATTGAGAAAGGCGTGAAAATCAACCAATCAGTCAGAAGCGTCTAGACACGTACACATTTCGGTAAGAACAAATGGACGTTTCAACCAAATTGGGCACTATCACATAGAGCAAAAAGGACGCTGGAACACTGTAAGAGGCTTTTTCCGAGATATTTTACCAAATACAAATGGTTTTCTAACTCTCCTGTCCTGACTCTAATGGATTACTCCATCTGGGCCATGCTTGTACCAGAGCCTGTACTAAGCCACACACAACGTTGGATAATTTAAAAGCCATTCTCATCAAAGCCTGAGATGCTATATATGGAGAAACTACCGTCCAATGTCGATAATTTCCTTAAGATATTGTAGGCGAACCCGGATAAAAATAACCATACAATTACAGTACAATAATATAAAATAACCTCAAAATCTATTTACGAGCATAAATCTTATTGTTCGTGAATCAGATAAATGAAAAATGCATATTACCATTACAATAGATCTACAATTCACTTCATATGCTAGGATTTTCAACAATCGTGAAACATTACAATAAATAGTAATTGACCCAAATTTGTTTGGAAAAAAGTGATTTTTTCTATAGTTAAGATACATAAAAAAAAACCTTTTCTATTGTTGCTGCCTCAATTTACATTAAATTCTATTATGGGAACAATAACTCCTATTGCCGTCTTATCGCTGTGAACAATGCTATTAGTTGTACATACTATAGATTCTATTGTATGGTTACAATACATTTAATTGTAAACCTATGAGAATTTTTTAGTCGGGTAGAGGGCATTTTGAAACATCAAAGAAAGACATTTTGAGACATTTAAATATTACTATCTATGTCAGTGTATTTACATTTTCTATAAATACATTGTTATTTAACATACGATTAATATGATATAATATTAATTTGCTCGTATTTCGACCTATTAGAATCACGAAATTCTCGTCATCCCTG
>JASCZW010020145.1:0-12718 GCA_034211315.2 Aedes japonicus | reverse complement strand
CAATAACGATAGCAGCGCGTCTAATATAATTCCGGCAGTTACTATCGACGAACAGTTATCGAAAATAGCAGTAGGGCGTTGGCACGTCCAAAATTTGAAGGACCAAGTGAAGATTGAGAACAGCAGCACAGCTGCCAAACATCATGACCAGTGCCGAAGATACCTTGCCACCGAAATGATCAGACTCAGTTTGCCACGACCATAGCTTCACGCAAAGTTACGATATCTCTACAGATTGTTCTTCGAAGATCTGATACGCGATGGTCTCGATGTTCTAGGCTTCCGCCTGTATTGGAGTCTACAGTTGTAGCCGTAGCCATTCGGCCACATATGTCACGATGTGATCAATGATGCGTCCATTTTAACTTTTGGATACGTACGATATTCTATGATATTCACTGTTCCAAGAATTGAGTTCAGAACTGGGATCACAGTTTTAACACGCACGAGCGGCCAGTATCGTGGTATCACCACGCCCAGTTCAACAAATGTATTGAAATCCTCATACCACGGCTCTTCTGAAGGGAATAACTGATATTTACATATCTTCGGGATACGTCTCTGGTTTATACTGACCGTCAGTTCATTAGTAGATCCTGCTGTATATCAACCAGAGCGCAGACGGTATAAACACGATATGTATCAACTATAATACGGGACTTATTTCGTATCGTTCACATCTTTGATTTGGCAGAGGTTTGATCTTGATGTTGAGGTCCAGATGCGAGATCAAAGAATCATATGTGCTATCACAGGATTTGAAATATTTTCATCACACGCTCCAGAACGCTCGAGAAGGCGACGAATGATCGAGGTGATACTGAGATGAGTCATAACTGCCTAGACTTTGCTCGACGGAGGAAACACCAGATTTGCAGAACTTCCGCCGTTGTCCATCTACTTACGGAATCAACAATTAAATATCACACAATGGTGACATTAAGTCACAACGTATCTTCGAAGGCTGAATGTTTTGCGCGAAGCATTACAGCCATAGATAAAGGCCTCTGATATTTTTACATGACACAGGTAGGTACATGAAGAGACGCTGATGATCTTGGCGGCGAGAATAACTTTTCCATAGATGATATTTCGATACAGCGCTCCGTCCTGGCAAAATCTTAGATGGACGTGTTACTGGCTGCGGTGCGATGCACTGGAGTTCACAAAGTCATGTACCTGGGATCAGGATGCAGGTCTGGAATTATGGGCGTTACTGGGTTACATCATACTGGGCTGCGGGTATGTATCCTCCATCTCTTGCTCCGCTGCCCTGCGTTGGGTGGTTTGCCGGAGGGCGCGATCGATAATTACCGTTCAGTCAGCCCTTTAGCTCGTTCGGGCTTGCAGCAGCTGAGGCTCACACACGATGATATTACCACGCTTCGTTTTGTCTGCAGATGAGTGATCAGTATGAGATTACCTCTGATGAATTAATGATAGACGTCATGCCAGAGAATACAAAAGAAGAAGTCAGTGGACAGGGTGACTACTTGTTGAAATTTTTGATTAGTTCACTGTGTCATCACAATTTGATATAGAGATCAGTTCGACTGGGACCTACCTTTATACATCTGTGGTCGGAAGTCATTTGAGTGATTAATCAAACTTTTGTGAGTATTATTGAAGAAAATCAAGAAACTTGCAGCAGTTTTTTGAGCATTTGATGATATGTTGGTTCGATATAGTATATTGGTGCGAGAATTTGCCGGGTTATCAGCAGGTATTCTTCCACGACGAGATTTGCCTTTGAAATGATGATTTTAAAGATATCATACAATCATACAGACTGGCACCTTAAAGGTGAGAAGAGGATATTTATTTATTACTCGGT
The DNA here is from genome assembly GCA_034211315.2 of Aedes japonicus. Classification (NCBI taxonomy): domain Eukaryota; kingdom Metazoa; phylum Arthropoda; class Insecta; order Diptera; family Culicidae; genus Aedes; species Aedes japonicus. Next base: position 10,884 of record JASCZW010020145.1, on the reverse strand, counting down.
ACGTTCTGAAATATTTCGCCTGAATAAAAACTTTATCGGTTGAATGATAAATATCACCGAGCAAAATTAGGGTATATTGTTTTCCAATCAAGGCATTGAGAATAGAGACTTTATTCCGACTTCTTGAAAATATTTCAAATTTTTGAGAGCGGTATCAATGTCCATATTTGTACCTTTTAGATTTTCGAATTATTTGTACCATTACATGAACCTATCTTTTGAAATGTCTATTTCAAAACCAAATCTCATCGTGGAAGGTGCCTGTATTGGCTAGCAAATTCTCTGTACAGAACCTTCCGCGCATACATCCAACCCAACACTTCATCACATCCAAATGCTTTCAAATGGCTACTTACAGGACTGCGGTTTCTTCTAATGATACTCCTAAAAGTTTGGATTAGTATGTAATGAGCTTCCATTTTTAGATGTGTTATAAGGGTAAGTTGGTCAGGTTGTCCCCATGTAAAATTGCGTTAATTTTACAGCCATTGGTAGAAAGAATTTAACTTAGTAGTGCCCTGTACAGCTTGTTGTTTTTTTGTATTCTCCTCATGCGCGGAGTAACCGATCTATGATGAAATTCGTCGAAGAGAAAATCTCCCATCCCCATGAGAGGCTCCAGGAGCGCACCGCAATCCACCGCGAGAACGAAGAGAAACGAAGAGAAAGCATTGACAGCTCCGTATAGGGCAACGGCAGGCCTCGAAACTGAAAGACACAAGCCCGAAAACGAGCTAAGGGCATTTGAACGGTAGTATCCGATCGCGCAGATAATCCTCCAACAAACCACCCAACGCAGGGCAGGCAAGATGGAGGATACCTTCCCCTTGCCCACCCCGCACCGGGCAGCCCGGCAAAAGATCATGTGCCCGATGGGACGCCCCCCGCTCGTTCCCAGACCTGCATCCCCCAATCCCAAATCCCGCCGGCACCCCACATGGAACTCCCAATACCCCCTCCCCGCACCACCCGCTCCAGCAATAAACCACCGTCCACTCTCAGAGCCCCCCATGGAGACGGGAAACCTTCCGCCTCTGAGAAACCTCATCACATGGAAAGGTTTATTCTGCTGCACCAAAAGGTCTTTCCTCAGCGGGCCCTCCGCGTCCTATTTCTTATGTACCTACCTGTCATCGCCCGTCTTAAAGAAACACTTATCTATGGCTATGTGCTTCACTTCGAACAGTCAGATTACCTCGCTTAAAACATTCAACCTTTTCGAAGATGTTGCAATTACATTGACTTATTATACCATTAGCATTAGGTATTTGAGTTATTTAGTTCATAAAACAAATGGATAAACAACAACATAAGTTGCCACGAAAATGAAAAGTGTACTTTTAGTCGTTTCCCTAAGATTGAAAGTAAGAAGTCTAAGAGTGAATTGCGGCCTAGCCCGCCAGTATCACACCTGATGTTAGTGCCTTTATATAAATTCTTGGTCTCACATGCAGGTTTATAGCATGAGATAAGCCCTCTCACCGTCGGCAAGGTGTGAACTTTGACCCACGAGAGGAATAAGATCCAATGAACATAGTTGAATACATATCGTACATTTGTACATCTGTAAAAGCTACAGTTACAATTGTAGCTTAGGATCTACTAATGAACTAATGAACGGTCTGGTATAAACCAGAACATCCCAGGTTTCATCATAATGTCGGTTGACCTTTTAGAAGAGCCATTGAACATGGTTCAATACATTTGTTGAACTGAACATGGTTGAATACAATTTGTCTAGCCGTAAAACCATTGTTTAAACTGTAGATCCCAAGTTCTGAGCTCCAGGACTGTTTGGACGACCATGAACATTCCAGATCATCGCAAAATGTATTTTAGCCATCCAAAGGATTCAGTGAACATCGTTGAATACATGTCGTAGCTTTGTATAGCCGAATAAGCTACAGCTACAACTGTAGATCCTAAGTTCTGAACTCCAATACAATTTGGAAGCCCTAGAACATCCCAGATTATCTCATAATATCCGTTGATCTTCCAGAAAACTAAATCACCATGGTTGAGTGGATATCGTAGCTTTGCATTGTAGGAAAAGCTATAGTTACAAATGTAGCTAAGGATCTGAACTCATGTTCGGTACAACAAATCTTCGCTTTAATTCATAATCAGCAGCAACTGTGCTGTGACCTTGAATATTCCGCAGTGCTTGAGCCTTGGACATTGCCTTTCTGTATGCTTGTTTGAATACTACGTTTTCGAATGCTTTGTTTGCATCGATAGTAGCTGCCAGGTTAAAGGTGTGGGCAGCGCACTTCATATGAACCGGTAATTGATGACAAAGACTACCAGATTCCAAATAGAGATTTTGGACACTCATTGATACTTCTGTATTATTATCAACGTCTTCATCCGTGTCCGAAGCATCCCTACCGTTATCTTCCACATCAGAATCAGTATGCGTTATCTTATCAGCTCCGAGATCGTACTGAGCAAATGACTTGATAGAATTACTTCTATTGTCAGTTGTTGTCCGGGGTACCTAATCCTGAATCTTAAATTTATGGTGAATACTTTCAATTGCCTCCGCCAATACATCGAACGTGTGTCGACCTTTGATCTTTGAACAGGCAAGAACAGCATGCTGTCGTTTACGTGTGGAGGGAGTGGTTCAATGTACCCCGTTCCTGTAATCTGTGTAATTCCTATGTAGGATCTATTGTGAGCACACCAACAATCTACTGTAGTTGACTCCCAGTTGATGTCTTCCAACAATCTATAAGAAAATAGCACATAATTATTACGTTAAATAAATCGGTATAGGATTAGAATTACCTTTAATGAACCGATTCCAGTTCTTTGTGTCTGTTAATTATTCGTCTTCCAAGATTCATTTGTTTCTTGGGATACAAAGTTTCGACCAAACTGGAAAACGTGGATAATTCAACAACATGCATAGGTAACATATTGTCGACAAAGAAATCAGTATTTTTTTCATCAGCTACTGTCTTTAATGCAGTGTGGTCTGGGATTGATCATCTTATTTCACAAACTCATAATATGATTTTAGATGTTGCCATGGATCCGCTGACAACATTCCTTCACCTTCCGTGGTTCCGACGTGTCCACTCATCGCCGGTTGCGTTTATGCTCGAATTAATTTAGGGTTTCGAAATATCAGCTAAGTAATCGCACTTATTCCACCTTTGAAACGTAGAAAATGATTTGCTTCTCTTTTATACTTAAGCTGTGTCCGGATTCGCGAATTGGTGTTAATTTTTACTTAAACTTGACAGATGTAAAATAATCTATTAAGCCTGCTAAACGAGCTGACTAATTTCTGACAGAAGGGTACCCAATTTTGACAGACACCTTATCGAAAGTTTGTTGGTCAATTACATAAGGATTTTAATCGATTAATCGATAATTTTCCATCTGTCAAGTTTAAGTAGAATAAAAATTGATTCGCGAATTGGTACACAGCCTTACTCTGCCACGAAATAATTAAACAAAACAAAACGAAAGCAACGAACTCTGCACGAAACCAAAAATTTTACCAAAATTTATGTTCATAATACGGCGTATAAACTCTACTCAAATGGGTAGTTGTCTCTTTCTATCACATGGCAATTGTACACACTCAATTTGTTCGGTAAACTTTCAAACAGCTGAAAAGTTCGGTAAACTTAAAAACAATTCTTAAAAATTGAAGAACACATAAATTCTTTCGAAATGTACACTGAATGCTTCATTCGAAAATTTTCTATTGATAGACAAATAGAACATTTTAATTATCTTCCTTGCATTTCATGTGCGGATGATTCAAAGTTTACTGACTTTTTCAGCTTTTTGAAAATTCAATACAAATTAACCGACTACAGTAAAAAACTAAGTGTGTTAAACATTGCTGAAAACTCAAATTTAATTATTGTCCATTAAGTAGCTACTTTGGGTTTTACTATTGCCTGAAAATTTTCCTCAAAGCTTCTAAAGGCAATTTACCCCATTGGATTAGAATCAATTTATTCAAAGTACGGGACTGCGTAGTAAGAACTTAGATTTAGGTATATTAGTGGTTCCGTGTGCGTACGAATAAAAGAGGCAAAGATTTTTGACGATTTTTGGTCGATCCGCACATTCATTTCTGGGAAACCATCATCAATGCAAAAAGATACATGACTCTTGCGATTCACAGGAGACACAAAAAGCGCTACCTGGTGAGAAAAAAATCCAACTAGTACACTGTTAATGATGCGTGTGAAATGTCAATCTCGACGTTAAACTCAATTGACAATTCCACCTTCTTCTTATATTATACACGCTCATCCGGATTTACCCAAAATTGAATAAAGGTAAACCAAAATCATAAAAAATGAAACTACTCCAAATTAGGTAACCGAATGTAGACCCAAATCGGGGTAAACCAAAAAAAAATCTCATAGGTTTACAATTAAATATATTGTAACCATACAAAAGAATCTGTTGTATGTACATTTGATAGTATGGTTAACAACGATAAGATGGCAAAAGAAGTTATTGTTTTCACAATAGAATCTAATGTAAATATAAACATCGATAATAGAAAAGAGGGGTTGTTATGTATCTTAACTATAGAAAAAATCATTGTTCTCCGAACAAATCTGAGTCAATTACTATTAATTGTATTGTTTCATAATAGTTGAAAATCCTACCTCATGAAGTGAATAGTAAATGTATTGAAATAACAATATGCATTTTTCATTTATCTGATTCATGAAAAATAAAATTAATGGTCCAAAATAGATTTCAATGTTATTATATATTGTATTGTATTTGTATGGTTTTTTTTTATCCAGGAAACCTTCAAATTATTTGATTTTGCGTTAGTTTTACCCATTACTATAAAATTTAGTTTTCTTATGGAATTTGGGTAAAATATTGGAATTAAAAAAATACCTTAGGCTACTATGTTTTTCTTCTTTCTAATTTCACACCTGACTTGGAAAAATGGCGACTGACGCTGACGCGTACTCACTATAGTCTAACAGCTTAATGAAAGATTGATCCACATTTATGAAGAACCGAATAAGATCTACCCACTTTCATAAATCGCCTTACCTATGGTTTGACGTTTCAGCATGTTTTATGAAAATGGGTACAAGTTACTCAATATTGGGTAAATCCGAATGACCGTGGAAACCAGCGACACAACATTTCCGTAACAAGAAAATCTACGATCTTTTTACAAATAGGTTTATCTGTTTTGATCGATTATCTTCATAGACTTTCTTTTTCGTTAATATCTCAGCTACAAAACCCTTTTTTTCTTCAATATCTTAAAGTTAAACAGATTTTGTTATCGAACTTTGTGACCTAAATAACGAAATATGTTTGAATAGCTGTGGTTGTTAAAGGAAAAATTCGATGAAGAAATCCATCGACCAGATAGACCAATTTCAAAAAACTTTCTATAAATAAAATCGCTCAGAAGGAAGATCAATGTCCCGGAAAATTTTATTCGTGCTTTTACATTCTGTTGATTTTTCGTACTACATCCGATAAATGTCTTCAGGCAATAATCCAAGCTTTAATTTCAATAATAACATTACTGTTTTGAATGATTGCCCACAACAAGCTGATGGATGATGGTGCTTGTTTACATACGCAAGACTACCAAAATAAAATAAAGTTTGACTTGTTTTTAACTCAAAATTCTTCTAAATTTTTTCTAAGTTTCCCGGGGTAAAAAAGGTAAATCAATCAAAAATTATTCAAAAAACATTAAAGTGAGAGAAATTGTACTGGATTTCCAACATATTCAAGAGTGCCCAGCTAACCAATAAGCAGTTTTAAGCGTCTTTACGACAGCCTATCAAGCAATTAAGTCGCCCTAAATGCTACATAAATGCCGCTTCTGGCCCAATATACGGCTGTTTTACTACAATGCTATGATAATGCTTTATTAATGCTATTTTGCATTCGAAATGCTTATAACAGGCTACAAGCATGTAAATAGCATTCGAAATTCAACTTTACAACAGATAGCATTCAAGAACATCGCTGAACCGGTTTTATAAACTTTTTTTATATTGGATCTGTTTTGCATCATTTTAGCAAGAAAAATACCGTTTCAAAACACTACACGCTAATAATACCAATTATTGAGTAAAGTTTCAGCTTTTACTAAACAATAACTCAATTTTATTGAGTATATTCTGAAGTATATTTGTGAGCCGAAAAGTAACCGTGTTTGCTGCGTGTGATGCTGGCGGTGTACAAAAGTTAATAATTACCTCTAGTTGCTCCCGGTGCTAGTAAATTGCCTTTTCGTTTCATTACTATATAACGAATGCTTGTCTAAGTTTTTTTTACAGTCACTGCCTTTTCCGGAAAACGCTGACTAGATCGAAATGCGGAGGTTCCGAAATTCCGAATAGTATTTCGATTGCTCAGAAATGAAAAATAATGAAGTCTTCAAAGTAAACAATCTGTTTATTGATAGATCGGTCATGATAAGCACTTGCAAATAGCTCATACAGACTCTTTTTTTATTTCAGTTCCTTAAATATCGAGATTTTCAGCCCTGGGCTGGGAATAAAATAACGAAATAATAGAAAAAAAATGGGACATGGGTTTTTGAGGCGAAACTACAAGGTGTGCTCCATTGATGTCTTCTACAATGTTTCTACATTTCTTGAGTACTTTATTTTTGTGTTAACAAATTTGATTTAAGGGGTGTATACACCTGGATAAAAAAATTAACTTTTTTTTTATTTCTGGTTCAAATCAATAACCATGTATTAAAACATTGTAGATTAGGTTATTTTATGAAACTTTGTACGAGACAAGAACTTTCTATCTCTTAACTGGACAAAGTTGTAGGATGAAAAAGGAATGAAAAATGTAATACCCTTTTAAAATTCGTTTTTTTATCATAACTTTTTTATTTAAATTTTCCCATTTTTTAAATGTTCTACAAGTTTTACAAGTTTTAGGTATTCTAAAAATACACTTTTTTGAAGGAAACAACTAATCACTATCTCTGAATTTGAGGGATTTACGTCGGTTTTAATGATTTTTTGAGCTATCTTCGAGGATGTGAAGACAACAAATTAGCAGGTATTAGCAGCTACAAATAACGTTAAGGGGGGTCCAAAAGGGCACCTAACATTTTTTCAAAAAAGTAACTAAGCTTCTTATTATATTATGTTGAATATATAGTGATTTTCCAACTTTTTGAATAAATATTTAGACTTGCTATTAACGTTTAAAAGGAAAAAAAGCTTAATTATTAGATAATGAAGCTTATTTGAACATAATAACGCAAAAAAGGTCATCGTTCTACCGGTATTAGACATTATTTGGTAAAATCAATCAATGGCAAAATGTTTGTTTAAAATCTGCGATCTCTGAAAAAAAATCTTTTGATCTCTGATGTTGAATGATCGACAGGATGACAGGTGTTGGCGGGTTTTACAACAAGAAATACAACACCGGTGCGGGGAACGCAAAGTTGGTCTACTTTAGCTAGTTCTATTCAAGTTTCGCTGATGCAAATAAAGTATAAAGTTGATCTAAAAATAGACCGCCGCTGATGGCCTAATTATTCCATATCCCTTTCAACAATTTAAGCTAAATTACCACCAAACATTGTGTTTCCCGTTTGACTTCACGAGATAACTCTCTAATCACCTAACATCCGCTATTATTTTAGGATTATAATAACATCTCCATTTCCCACGCATGACATTAAGATACGAACTATCAAACGCGGCAAGCTGCCTTCTCAATAAGCCACATCAGTTCTGTCAATCCGATACAAAAGCGGCGCTTCAGCCCATCATCATAATCCGTCATAATTAAACAAACAAACATCTCACTAATCTACTCCAGATGTTTCCCTCGGACGGAGCACGTGTCAGTCGAACCGAACCGGGGCCACCATGCCAGCTCGGGCCGGTATCGAAATAGGAGCACCTTACTCATTTTCTCACCAGCCAGCGCAGTCTTCATCAGCATCATCATTTTTCATCGGCTCTGAAAGGAAATCAATAAAAACCGAAACTAATCCAAATCTAATCACCCAAAAACTACACTAATTCCTCTGCATAAACAAAATCCGCTTCCACGAGTTGTTTTTTTTTCTTCTCCTTTTCGATAGGTAGGTATTTTCCGAATTTGCCTTATGTAGCAGCATTTTTTCCGCCCTGAGTACAAAACCGAACAAAACGAAGAAGACGGAGAGTCACACCACAATGGCCGAGGGATGGTGGGAAGGAGGGCTCCCCTCTTATTTTTACCGAACCAAGGAGTTTAGTTTAGTAGTGTTTTACGATCATGTTATTTTATTGACGCGTTCACTTTATTTACAGACAGCTCGCTCAGTTCGGATCGCTCGGTGTGTTCAAGGCGTGCTGAAGTCCGGAACAACAACACACACAATATCTACCTCCACGTCGACTGCAGCCGAAGCAATCAAACCTACCAACCTACCTACCTATGTCTCAACATGCCAACCAAACCCATGTACATATAGATGTGTACGAGTTGATTGTTTGTTTTGATAAATGTACCCGCATCACACATGAAGGCAGTCGAAAACAAACCGGCCCAAAAGGATGTGCTTTCGAATGGAAGGTGGCAGATCCCCGTAGGTATCGACACGGCTGGAATTGAAAAACAACGAAAACAAAAAATGAACACCAGAAACCGATTCCAGAGAAAGAACAAGTAAAAGTGGTAGGATGATTCTAGTCAGTGTTCTGGAAATCGTTGAATCCTTTTGATCTCAGCTGCAAGTTCGATACTCATGGATTCTTTGAGGAGAAGATAAAAGTCCAGACAATGGGGGAAAGCAGGGATTAATTTTCATTTTTGCCTGTCTCATTCTGACAATAAGCTTCACTTCAAGAATTTGAAACTAAAAATCACAACTACCTACATCGAAACAAAAATGGTTCAAATTGCTAACCTGAAAATATTCTGCAAGAAGTCCTCATAATATTTGAAATTTGTGCTCAGCAACACGTGAAGTGAGAGGGACTCGATCGTATATGACCTTAACTATATTGAATAAATCGAACAGTCCTACCGAAGCTCAAGAACCATTTCACACGGTCGCACAGCTCGCTTCCTACTTGAAGGCGTAAAATAATGTCACTCGAGTGTGGCCTACTTGACTCTGATATTTGATGGGATTTTTTTTCACATTTCTCCCACTCACACGATACCTTTGATGACATAAAAGGAACAGGGAGATGTTGTCAGATAAGAGCGAAATTCTGTAATAATGCGCCTCGCGTGATGCTGAAAATCAGATCGAGTGGTTATCCATCGCAGAAGATGTAATGCAACATCCGTTTCCACGCCGAGGGGTGCAACATCGCTTTTCATCGCTGCCGAATGTCAATTTGAGTCAAAAACAGATCCAAACACTTCATTCAGTGCACGGCGTCAGGGAAAAATGTGGGGAAGAGTGGATTGGATCAGATCACATTGGAATTTGCGATTTTAACTTCTCGGCTAGAGATGTCCGATTAAACGATTATTAAGTGTAACAGTCGAACAATTTCATAACTGAAAATTGGATCAATTTTCATTTCTCAATTTTGAATTTTCGTTGTTCAATTTTCAATCTTGGATTTTGAATCTCGAATCTCGAGTCTCGAATCTCGAATTTTGAATCAGAGATCTTGAGCCTTAATTCTTGACTGTTGAATCTTTAATCATGAATCTTGATTCTTAAGTTTGAAGCTCATATTTCGAATGTCAAATTTCCAATCCTGAATCTGAATCTGGGATCTTGAACCTTAAGTCTTGACTACTGACACCTGACTCTTGGAGTTTGCGCCCTTCATCTTGAATCTTAAATTTGAATATCGAAACTCGAGCCTCGAATCACGAAATTGTAATCTCGACTCTGAATCTGGGATTTTGAATCTCTAAGCTCGAATCTGAAATCTGGACTTTCGAACCTCGATTCTCAAATCCCGAGGCTCGAATCTCGAATCTCAAATCTTGACTCCTTAATTGAACCTTGAAATTCGAATCTGATTCTGGGATTTTAAGCCTCGCTTCTCAAATCTCGAATCTCGAATATGGAATTTCAAATCAAAAATCTCAAATCTTGAATCTCGAATCTCGAATCGCGATCTTGAATCTCGAATCTCGAATCTTGAAACTCGAATCTCGATTCTCGCATATGGAATCTCGAATCTCGAAATGGCGAACCAGCCCAGGAGGCAGAAAGCCACTTTAATAAAGACACACACAAAATCTCGAATCTCGAAACTCAAATCTTGACTCCTTAATTGAACCTCGAATCTCGAGTCTGATTATGGGATTTCGAGCCTCGCTTCTCAAATCTCGGATCTCGATATTCGAATAAGAATATGGGATTTCAAATCTCAAATCTCGTATCTCGAATCTTGAATCTCGAATCTCGCATCTCGAATCTTGACTCCTTAATTAAACCCTGAATCTCGAATCTGATTCTAAGATTTTCAACCTCGAATCTCAAATCTTGAATCTCGATTCTCGTTTCTCGAATCTGAATCTGGAATTTCGAATCTCGAATCTCGAATCTTGAATCTCGAATCTTGAATCTCGAATCTTGAATCTCGAATCTTGAATCTCGAATTTTGAATCGCGAATCTTGAATCTCGAATTGCGAATCTCGAATCTCGAATCTTGAATCTCGAATTTCGAATCTCGAATCTTGAATTGCGAATCTCGAATTCTAATCTCGAATTCTAATCTCGAATTCGAATCTCGAATCTGAACCTGGGATTTCGAATCTCGAATCTCGAATCTGAAATCTGGAATCTCGAACCTCCATTCTCAAATCTCGAGGCTCGAATCTCAAATCTTGACTCCTTAATTGAACCTTGAAACTCGAATCTGATTCTGGGATTTTAAGCCCCGCTTCTCAAATCTCAAATCTCGATTCTC
>JASCZW010020144.1:0-12719 GCA_034211315.2 Aedes japonicus | reverse complement strand
TATGGCGCGCAGTGGGCCATGACTTTATAGTTTGAATAATACTGCACTATGGTACGAATAGCTAAATTTCGCGATAAAAATCCTTAACTCGAAATCCATTGTCCTTCGACATATGATGTCTTTCAAAGATTTAATCTTTGAAATAAGATCTACAATTTGGTTTTGGTCGTGACTAAGGTGGTTCTCTTGTATTCATAATAAAAATTCTAAGTTTTTATTCTTTTTTTAAAGGCCGTGCAATATCGTAGTTGCTACTCCGTTACTGAACAGAACTAGTGTAAAGGGTGTTTCGATCAAAATTTGGTCGACCTAAACTTGACGCATTTCGTGCATTAAAAAATTTGCACACCCCTCATTTTGAAGATGTGTGCGTGTAGCATCATGCCTCTGTTTTGATTTTGAGATTAGCACTTCAGTTATCAAAATGTCATCGAAGGGAAAGAAGCAATGCATCAAAATTTTTGCACGTGCATGGCGAAAATCCAAACAACTCTCACGCCAAGTTGGCGAAATTGTTGAATGTGGCTAAATCAGCTGTTACCAAAGTATTAAAAGAGTTCGGTGAACGTTTGTCGACAGCCAGGATAGCTGGATCGAGGGAAATCGAAAGCCGGAGGCCACAGCGACGACAAAAAGAGTTGCGCCGCTGTTTCAGAGCGGAGCCCCAACCTCTCCGTCCGAGAGGTCGTAAAGAAAGCTGGGAGTGGTGCCGTCAACCAAGGATTGAGCTAAAAAACTAGCTGGACTGTCGACGTACAAGAAAGTGGTGACTCCAAATCAGGACGATAAACAAAACACGTCGGTCAAAGCACGATCGTGAATGTTGTACACAACGATGCTGGTGAAGTTTGATTGCGTGGTAAAGGACGATGAAACTTTACGTCAAGGCAGACTTTAAACAGCTTCTTGGACAGGAATTTCATACGGCAACCGAACGGGGAGAGGTGGCAAACATTTTCAAGCACATTAAACTGTCAAAGTTCACGAAGAAATATCTGGTGTGGCAGGCCATCTGTACCTATGAGCTTGAAGAGCAACGTTTACATTGCGAGAAACGTCAACCAGAAATTTGATCCGAGCGAGTGCCTACAAGACGTCTATCGTCTTTGTTCCGTTCTATTTTGGCCGGATTTGGCATCTTATCTTTGCGGAAAAAGGCCATGGTATGCTGCCCAACAACGTTCACAGTGGTGCCTGGCGACAAGAAGCTCCTAACACGCCAGAGCTCCGCTCAATCGAACGATATGGGGCCATCCTCAAGCGGAACCTTAAGAAGACTTAAAGTTGTTGTGAGCGAGAAACAGTTCAAGGCAAATTGGCGTTCTGCGGTGAATAAAGTGGACAAAGGAGACTGTAAAAAATCGTATGGCAGGTGTTAAACGAAAGACCCGACATTTCACATTCGGTAAAGAGGATGCTTATTTAAATAATTTCTCCTGTATTCTGTGTTAACTGAACTCCAGAAAACGAAAAAAGAATTTGACTTATTAATATAAAACTTTGATCGACTCACACACACACTAAAAGCTATGCCCATTAAGAATCCGGAATAATAAAATCATATGTGTCTCGGTAACGGATTAACGTACAAATAAGTTTAATACTTTAAAACAAAGGTAATTCATTGTATTACTAAGAAATTATATCTGTATAAATAATTTCTCTTCGTTTCTAATGAAAATTTTTCCCATCAAACGCTACACACCTCTGGAGTCAACTTCCTTGGCACATTTGTGACACATTTTAGTCATCTGAGTCGAGTTCCGAGCCATTTTTCCACTTTTCTTAAGCATCCGCTTCATTACTGCCCAAAATCTCTCGAAAGGCCGGAACTGCGGGCAGTTGGGTGGATTTTTTTTATCGATGATATCTACGTTATTATCGCGAAACCACTGAATGACTTCCCGGCTGTAGTGGCAACTCGCCAAATCTGGCGAAAACTTTACGGGACCTTTATGGGCTTTAATGAAAGGTAGTATGCGGTTTTTGAGGCATTCTTCTTTGTACAGCTTCAAATCCATCGTCTTATTCGTCACAAACACTTTGGTCTTTGCTCCACAGCTGCATATCCCTTGCCAAATCATTAGTTTTTGGCAAATTTGTCCATAACAGCAAACTTACACTTCGCAGGAACACCTCCTCGTACCATCGTCATGTAGAACTTTTGGCCAGGAAGCTGTCCAAAATCCATTTTGACGTAGGTTCCATCGTCGATCTGCAGGCATCCTCGGTACTTCGTCAAAACCTTCTGGTACAATTTCCGAGCTCGAGTTTTGGTGACGAACTTTGCTTCAACGATCTGTTTGGTTGCTTGCTGGCTCGATAAGAACGACATCCTACTCGCAAACGAATTCTTCGAACGGTACTGCGAGTAGCAGCTTTTTTTTGTGCAATTTTATTATCTGATAGTCCACGGTTTGTTCGAACGGTTCTCAACACCTTCTGGTTCAACTTGCGGTCATATGTTCCACTACGACGCTTACCTTGAGGCACTCGATACACGTTCTTTCACTCTCTAAAACGTTTGATTTGCCGATTTTCAATGTTTTTGCGATTTTTATTGCGGACTACGTTATCAACGTGGGTGTGCAGATTTTTGTCTCTCCTCTCGGCTTCCATCTGGAATAACTTTTGACTCACTGCACGAAATACCGTGAAATTTCTACCACAAAAAGTAGGCGTCTACGTGAACAAACAACTGTAAAAGTGATGATGTTGTTTTGAGAAGGAAATAATTTCTCATCACCATGAGGCTCTAGGAGTAGACAGCAATTTTTGCTAGAATAAAGTTGTTAAGAGAAAGTATTGATAGTTCCGTTAGCTCACGGCAGGCGGTTAAAATTGAATAGAAGTAGTTTGTAAAAAAATAATTCTTGCACCGGTCACTTCCCGAGCCACTGCAACACAATCAGTGATTCCGGATTCTAACTGGACAGAACTTCACTGTTTGACCAAATTTTGATTGGAGCACCCTTTAATTGCACAGAGAACCACATAGATGGAGCTTTGGAGTAGCTTTTACATTTTCAATGTACAAGCTCACTAATTCTATTTATAGATCAGTACCACGGCCAGCCAGCCACGGCCTCACGGTCTTTGGGGAGGGGGAAGAAGGATGATTATTTTGACAATCGTTGGTATTGGAGACCGTGTTTACCACTGCATCTCTACAATTACCAAGGAAAAGAAAGTTGTGTTAGTGGGGTCGGTTCTTTTTAGATCATGCACTCAGCGAAATAAACTTTCGATATTCATAAGATTGCATTATGATTATTTGCTATAAGAAATCAGTATGAGTTTCATAACTTTACCTTATGAAATATAATAATGTTGCAAAAATAAAAATATTCAGCATCCGGGATTCGAACCTTAAACGTGGGGGTTATGGGTCCAGTGACTTGCCCACTAGTATATATCTACACTTGAAAACCAGAATGCATAAAGGCGTAGAAGAACAACGTCTTGTGAAATAAAATCCGTTCATAAGGCAACCTTATGAAATTCAAAAGCATCGTTCATAAGTTGAGCCTTATGAAATTCTTAAGATTATTTGGCTGAGTGTGGATGCACTATGGTAAGTGATGCGATCAATGAAAGAAAGCGCAGCAGACTGCTTTTTATTTTAAATCTAGTGGTGATAGAAAGAGGCAAGTGACAAATGACAAGGAATGAGGCGGGCCTAGGATTGAACTCACAACGCTAGGCAAAAGGGCCGTGACGACGTCAAAAGGTGAACAACATGGAGGCAAAAGGTGCGGATGTACCTTAAGCACGACTTTGCATGGAAGAGAACTACTTCACTTTCAGAGGATCATTCTATAAACAATTAAAAGGAGCCCCTATGGGAAATCCTCTATCCCCATTCCTCTGTGAACTGTTTATGGCGAATCTGGAAACAATCCTAAAAGCGAAAAGATTACTCACAACTCGTTGTTGGAGATACGTCGACGACATCTTTGCCGTAGTGAAACAAGATGATCTCTCCTTAATTCTCCAAGAAATCAACAATCTCCACAAAGACATTAAGTTCACTCATGAAATAGAGAAGCGTTACGAAAAGATGAAAAACATCTTCATAGGAAATCACAAACAACCCTCTCCGACTCACCTGAACCCCTGAAACGTATATCCGTCCCCTGCGAAAAAGACATTATACAAAAGCTGAAACCACGACTTAGGGAATATGGTTTGGACTTAGTTTTCTCTAGTAGGCACAATCAATTAGCATCGATGTTAGGCTCACAAAGATTCAGTAGACACATTAGGCAGAGCAGGGGTGTATACAGAATCAAGTGTAAACACTGCACCGCAAATATGTAGGTCAAACAAGAGAACCCCAGCAACAAGGTTCAAGGAGCATCTGGCGGAGGTGACTATGAGCTGTCAAACAGAACGAGAAAGAATTTCCGCATAACTTCAAATCGACAGTCACAGAACATCTCTGCTGGAAAATCACGACATAACAACGAATGACATCACAATATAACGGACTACATATACACCCTGGAAATTAGACGTCGCAGAAAGCTTAGAAATAAACAAACAACAGAACACAAATCTACTAAACAAAGACCAAGGCAACGGTTACACATGACACTTCAAGTTACTACCCAAAGACATCAAACCCGACGAAGCGAAGCGCACTGCATACAATAAGTTTGTTAGGTATAGATGAGAAGGAAGCGAGGTAGATATTAAGTACACTTGTTTTTGACTCAGGATAGGTATAAACAAACTAATAATAAGATAGGTATTTTTTATTTTTTATTTCTTTATTTATCACAATAATTCAACTGACAACGAATGTCTAAATGAAAAAAAAACTTAAATTACTTGGTTACGGCCAGAGGTACGGAAAGAGTCAAGTAGCCGATGACGAAACGCGTCAGCGAATAGTTGCGAAGTCGAACATATTGAAACGCTCGTTGAAACGCTGGCTGATTTCTCGAATTGGTTCATGGAGTGCATAGTTGTTGTTCTGCTGGCTCAAGATGCAGGAAATACACGTTGACGAAGAGGTCTTTCGGGAGCGTACAAATTTAACTGTAACAGTGCCGGACAGTCAATTTCACCCCTGAGCAGCTTCCCAGCAAACAAAGCCTGAGCGGCCTTTCGTCTGACCTCAAGTGGCTCGATACTAAGCAGACGGCAACGCTCTCTCTCATGCGGAGAGCAGGTTCGTAGGATCACGCCAATTGAGAAAGCGAAGCGCGTATGCTTGAACTTTCGTTGAACTGCTTCGATTCTGGCGATCCATATGGCCTGGAAAGGGCGCCACTACAATAGCACATGATTCCAGTATGGAATGTACAAGTGAGCAATAAAGTGACCTCGTCTACACGAAACTCTTCAACAATTTTAAAAATAAAGCCCAGTTGACGGTTGGCTCTGGACACAATGTCGTTGTAGTGAAATCTGAATGTCATTCCATTATCCCAAAATAACTACCGAGATCTTTGATGTGTTGAACGCGAGTGAGCGATTGCGGAGAGGAACATAGTCGAAGATGATTGGTGCGTTTTTCAGTGATATGATATTATGTTGCATTTTTCGATGCTTAAGCCCATCAGATTCCTTGAGCACCAATCGGCGAAAATACACAACATATGCTGCAAGTCGCAGCAGTCTGATAGACTTTTTATAGTTTTGTAAATTTTTGAATCATCACGTAGAGAGGCGGGACCCTGGTGGGGATAGCAAGATGGCATCGTTTATGAAGATCGAGAAGAGCAGTGGACCAAGGTTGCTACCTTGCGGAACTCGAATTGCTTGTGAAAGCTTCCGACTCCGACGTGCCAATCTCTTACCCATACTGGGCGGTTCACCAATAAGACCTAAACCAATCTACAGCGGCAGATGATATGCCGAGTATGTCCAACAGCAAGCAGAATTTCATGATCCACCGTATCAAACGCAGCCTTCAGATCCATATACGCAGCATCAACCTGCCATCAGAATCAATACAACGCAGGCAGCTAGAAGTAAACTGAACCAGGTTCTAGGAAACCGATCGTTTCGGATAAAAGCCATGTTGATCAGAATCGATGTAGTTTTTACAGCACTCGAACAAGGAACCGTTTATAATAATTTCGAATACCTTTGAACATGCGCACAGTGAGGCTGATACCACGGTAATTGACAATGTCCCGTTTATCTTTTTTTGTGGATCGGAAATATATACAGGTGTTTCAGCGTAGTGAAACTCGCTTTGCTGCGCCGAAAGCTGGAAAAATCTTGCCAGGGAAGGCAAAGACTGTCTGCGACATTGTTTTAAAACTGACGATGGGATGCCATCAGAGCCAGTGGCAAACGAGAGCTTCAGTTTGTGTATTGCAGTCATCACTATGTCATCAGTAATGCGTGGAAAATCGAAATTGACCACGTCGTGTGGCAACCCCATAGTAGCATCTATCACCATTGGCGGAGCTAGACAATTAGTCTGAAGGGGGCCTGGAGGGGGCCTAGCCGAAGGATTTTTTCGTTTATCGAAATATTGAGAAGAGCGAAAAGTAACGTAATTGTTGAGGACAGGTAATTTTAATTGATAAATCAAAACAAGTTTAATCGAAGTAATTGGGTCTATTCTGCGCCTCGATGAGTCGAGATGCCTTAAAGAATCGAGTGTCGTGAATATATGTAGAAACGGCTTGTAAGATGGAGACACGATCCGGTT
This sequence comes from Aedes japonicus, assembly GCA_034211315.2. Lineage (NCBI taxonomy): Eukaryota > Metazoa > Arthropoda > Insecta > Diptera > Culicidae > Aedes > Aedes japonicus. The sequence goes on along the minus strand of JASCZW010020144.1, from coordinate 6,046 downwards.
TTTGCTCGTAACATGTATGATTTTTGTTTTTTCGCGGATTTAAAGATATCTTTCGAAAGGAGAACTAAAGGCTCCAACTTTGCTGAGAGAAACTGATTATTTATAGTCATTAAAAGAGAAAAGTAATGGCCTATTTTCGAAATCCACTCGAAAATTGCAATTTCAAAAAATGGCTTGTAAGATGGAACATGATTCGTTTTTGCTCGTAACATGTATAATTTTTATTTTGTTCGAGGATCTTTCGAAAGAGGAACTAAAAGGCTTCAAGCTTGCCCACGGAACTGAGTTATTTATAGTCGTCAAAAAATTATGGCCTATTTTCGAAATCCATCGAAAATTGTAATTTCAAAAAATGTATTGTTATATTTCAATTTATTGTTGATTCCATGGCATTTCAAACATGAAAATATCATTCATATGTTTTAAAACGAAAAAAATTGTGTTCCATCTTACAAGCTTAACAGTGTTTCCATCTTACAAACATGACGTCATAAACACAAAACATCAAGAAATTGTTTCACTTTACGATTTGTTTGGAAATGCCTTTGGATCATAAAAATACACCAAAAATGCTAGCCAACACAAATGTTAACTTTTTGATATCGATGGGAAATTTCCACTTACTTAGCACAAGAAATAATTGCTACTTTAATTATGCCAACACTTTCGAACATTGAAACCTGGAAGAGCTAAATCGAATGAGTGTATTCACTCCAAAAGCAAATGAAAATTGAAGAATAGTAAAAAAAATGAGGTTAACACTCACAGCGCGATATTTTTGTCGCTGTGGAAGTCAAAAGTGGCGCTGTTCCATCTTACAAGCCTTTCCTCTACCTCGTATTAGTCCGTTTGGATCAAATGGAGAATGGACTCACAAGGAGTCACCTTACTCGATTCTCTTAAGGCATCTCCGCTAACCGAGAGCACAGAATAGACCTGTTTCTATGTAAGAGTCAAGTTGGAACTGAATATGTTGAAACTTCAAAGAACAACATTGAGTCAATGAACATTTTTAATTTATATTAAAATTTAGATTGATTTGGATAACGCGTTTAAAATCTTCAATTTTGTCGGTAGATACTCATCCTTCACAACTTCATTCAGTTTCTTAACGTTTTCTCTATAATGTTGCTTTTGCTCTTTAATTATCTTTAAATGTTTTCGTGTACAATTCTAGATGACAACGATTGCTTGTGAACTAAATATTTTCGAAGCATTCCTTATGCAATGTAGTATCGTCATGAGCTTTTATTTTCTCGCCTAGTTTTCTCCAATTATTGAAAATAGTGCAAATAAATTTTTCATTTTGTTTTCGCAAAGCCTTTGCGCAAAAAATGCAGCAAACATAGCAGAACAAATACAGGAATTGGAATACAGTCGCAGCAATGATAAAGTTATCATTGCTACGACTGTATTCCAACGTAGATGAGAACGACCGTTTTTGGAAAACGAATGCGAGGTTGAACCGGTCCAGATTCAAAGCGTACCAAGATCAGACAATTCCATCTTATTTGTCTTACTATCGTTTTCCGATGAAGCTGATGGAGTTGCTAGTTGAGGGCACAAGCGTTGCTTTCAATTGTTCCGGAATTATCAACGTTAGATGATTGGAATCTAAATTCTTGGTGTTCTGAAAGAACAGTGGAGAAGTAAATATGTTGTCAATATAATATCGGTCCTTTGGTTTTGTATGACGAGTGATATTTTAAAGTTTAAAGTTGCTCCTTACAGAAAACTCTGAAAATACCTAGGTATGATGTTGTCCTTAATACCCGTGGTCAGGGTTCCAATATATTTTTACAAAATAACTATTAAAATGATCTATCTCTTAATTCTTTCATATTTCATTTTGTTCGTTTGTCCAGCTCTGAAAATCAATTGTTAAATAAAATGAAAATGCAATCTCTCTAAACATAGCAATTTTACTTTTCGAATTATACTAACTGAATGTATCTTCAGTCAAAATATTACGGAATAAAAAAACAGGTAACAGTAACAGTAATTAAAAAAAACAGTGGTTAATCTCCCAGTGGTTGCCTTGTTAGAAGGTTTGGCCAAAAATGTAGTTTTTAAATAATTTAAAATTGAAAAGATTCAACAAGAATGAGTTCTTTGTGCAAAATAGTTCATTCCTTATGAAATAAACTATTTTGAAAGTGAAAAATAAATGGTTATAAAATTTTTTCAAACATGGGTGAGTAAACAAAGTTTTCAAAGATGGTGGTAATTTTAAAGACATTTGAAGCACAGTTTATAAATTCCAACACAGTTTGAAATTCAGGTTACTTCTATTGTCTAGACATTATGAAAATGTCAAATATGACTGTTTTGTATGAAAAACTGTAGATGTATTGATTATATTGGCCACCACTGTTTACTAGGAACTATTCAGACAAAATAAAACCTTTTGATTGAAAATCAAATCCTTTGAAAGAAATCTTAAGTATAAATGTTAGACAACTGTTATAATAAATGCGAAGTGAATTTTGATAAAATCTGACATACAGCCCCATTATGCAATCTATATCAACAACTACTGGTACTGAAGTCAACCTCAATAAATGTTATGATTTCAGGAATTTACCTGATTACATGTTTACCTTACTTCTAAAGCTACATTTTTCGAAAATATTATCGTTAATGAATAAACTTCTATCTCCATATTTTGCTTATGGACATTCGTTAGCTTCGAAACATTTAATCAATCTGGGGAGTATACACACTCAGATTATTTTACAGAAATCTGTAAAGTTTTACCGAATTCTCAACAGCTGAACGATCCGTAATCCGATTTTACGAATTTCGGTAAAATTCAAACGAAAACCGGTAAATTTGTTACAGATATCTGTAAAATTTTACCGAAATCCGTAAAATCTGATCACCGAACGTTCAGTTATTGAGAATTCGGTAAAAATTTACAGATTTCTGTAAAAATATCTAAGTGTGTATACTCTACTAAATTATTCGTACAAGAGAAAATAATACCGTGAATTCTAAAATGCGCTTATAAACAAAACTCGTTATTGTAAAACCTTTTTGAATAATAAAATTTAAATACGTACACAGAAAAGTGTTTCAAATCTTATTTTTCAACATAAAAGGCTCTAAATTTTTCTGTCGCTATTATTTTAGTTATGAGTCTAGAGGTTTGAATATTAATAGAATTGAATTATTAAAATTTAGAATTGTTAAGGGCTAAGGCGTTGGGCTTTTGTTAAGCAGTATTTCGAATCAAACGCATTAAAAAAAAAAATTAGTAGTGTATATATTCAATGATTGGGTTTCAGCCAAAACATGCTGTTAAGAGGATCAGCATACGACACCTTACCGGGCTTCTCTGCGAGGTTGTTAAGTAAACAACGACGAGAAAAAACACTACTGGTAAAAGTGAGAAGTTGTGTTTTCAAAAACCTCTAATTGGAATTTGGCTTCCATCACATGTGCTCTTTAGGGAGTGTAAAAACAGAGATTTCACATCGCAAGACCCATAATGTGCCTTTGACGGTATTTGAGCACGATCAAGCACGTTTGTTTTGAAATACTGCTTAACAAAAGCCCTATGCTCAATTTCAAACTAATTCTATTCAATTACATAACCTGCCGAGCGCTTGAGGACCTATCGATACTTTCTCTTCACATCTTTGGTTCTATCAAAAATTGCAGTTCACTAGTGGGATCCCATGATGCTGTGAAGATATTTCCAATTTCAAAACATTTTAACAGACGCAAACTCTCGAGCGAAGTGGATGTAATGTTGATATATCGGAATTCTCATGGATCTAATGGTCGTTAACTATGGTTTTCTTGACATATGTACCGAATTTTTATCCTATAAGGAACAGTGGGATAAAAGAAAAGTTTGGGGAAGAGGGTATGTGCACTTTACTCCTTCAGAAATAGTTACTCGTTCAAACTATTTCTGGAGAAAGCAAAGTACAAAAACAAATTACACTAGGAAAAAAACCCTAGTAAATTGTGTCATTTCAAATTTTAAATATATTAGGAAAAAATCCTGGGGGGGGCCTGGCCCCCTAGGCACCCCCAGTAGTTACGCCAATGTCTATCACTTGTGTTGGCAAAGCGGAGAAATCGTTGAACACTTGCATAAAACGTTGTGCAAACAGGTTGCAGTTCTCACCTTCAGTATTGGCTGTCTGTTATTTCCGAGGAACATGGAACAAGGCAACCGCGGTTCCCTTTCGCTTCGAGTTAACAAACGACCAAAAATTTGTTGGGTTCTCTCGCAGGTTTGCTTCTGTGCGTCTTACATGTCGATTGTAACGGTAACGGTTATATTGCGGTAACGATGACTTGCGAAATTAAACTGTCGTTGTAGAAGGGTGAGCGAGAAGTGCAGTACCCACGGAGGCGGCAGAGCGTTGTCGCTTCAGTACGCGTAGGCGTGGAATTGATATGATGGTTTTTGAGGAGGGCGACGTACTGGAACAATGCGAAAAATTGCATTTTCCAGCGCAGAACTGAAAAATCAACTGCGTCGTTCACATTACTTGTCGATTCAATAAATTGCCAATCAATTCCAGCAAGCTCATTATCAATGCAGCGTAATCGGTCCGCCGAAAGTCAAGAGAGTAGGACTCAGATGGCGGCAGAATGAAACAACAGGGCGGGTAGGTTGAAATTCACGGCGAGAGCAGGAGTGGTCGGCATCTAGATCGATGAGTGGTTCTACTGCGCAGAGTAGAGTGTGCCCGGTAATGCAGGATTATTTGCTGAGAACAAGATCGAGCAAGCACCCATTCCGGTTCAGCATAGTATTAACTTAGTGAATCCATGAAAATTAAATCCATCCAAAAGGCTAGAACAAGCCGCCGGCATATGCGATAACACGGGATCGATCATTGGAATGTCGTTGCCCGCCAAGCGCCACTGAAATCCACCTTGGTTGTAGTCGCCGAATAAGAGCGCAGGAGAGTGAGAGCTCAGTTGAGCTGATATTGAGCCTAGCGAATCCACATAATCACGGATGATTGTGCAATCGTTTTTTCGATCGGGAGGAATGTAGACTACGCCCACGCTAAGTGTGTCTAAAAGCGGATTCAGGTACTGAAACATCCAAATCGAAATCATACTTGTCTGAGGGTGCAGGCCGGAAGCCCCCTCTACCGTCACCAGCCACAGGTCCGGGACGGTGAAGATGGCTGAATATCAGCAAAAAAGCACGACTGGGCTGGGCGGTTCAGGGGCTTCCTTGGTGCCTGTTTTGAGGTGTCCCGGTTCGGAGAGTTTGTCGTCGATAGATGAGTTGTTGTCGAAAGTGGAATCAGTTAGGTTGACGTAATTTATTAATTAGTTTTGCCAAGTCAACGAATTCACGAATTGCAATCAGAGGGCCCATGAAGCAGGGTCTAGAGCACGGTCTTTCAAATCCGGATCAAGACCAACCTTAAATGACACGAATGTCAGGTTGGATGTATCTTTCCCTTTAGGAACCAACCGCACCACGTCGATAGGGCCTGTTGTGCTCAGGCATCGCGAAACAACGCACTTTGCACGTCATCATCACTCATGCAGTTGGGTTCAATCGGGAGATGTAACCAAAACTTCACCGGTGGGGCAGCAGCCGAAGATGGAGGGAACGGGAGAGATCACTCAAATCAATTGTCTTTGTCCCTTTCGTGACTGCCGCGTTGAAATCGGGTCGATCCTCCCGACGGCGTTTCGCAGCATTCAGTCTGGGCCAAATTGGAGTAGCACTAATAGACAACATAATGATAGGTAAACGATTTGTATTTAGAAAATAGTATATATACGGCAGGTGGCGAAGGTTTTCTTTAAGTCGAGTTATTATTATGAGACACAGAAGAAGTCTGCACATTGTAGACGAATAAGCAAAGGTATTTGGAATTAAATGGAAAATACTAATTTTTCTTCTAATTTCTAGTTACAGGTATTCCACTAAATAGCTCAAACCCTCTAGCATTCAGTATTTGAGGTTTATGCTTCGAAGTGACTGATCCCGTATGTCCTTAACGCGTTACGTCATCTCTATTAAACCTGATTTTATAACTAGTATCAAAGAAAAGCT
>JASCZW010020143.1:0-12723 GCA_034211315.2 Aedes japonicus | reverse complement strand
TTTTCGTAATATCCTCGTTTTCACCTATCTGATCTCACAGCGAACAATACTAAAGGGTGTATTCGATAAAAATGGCACACACATATATACTCATCAAAATTAAACTGATTATCGGATTTTCTTGAAATTTTCAGGGAATGAAGAACTACTAATGAGTTTTGATTTACAACATTTGTTTTATTCAATTTCGTCTTCCATCCCGAATGCCCGCACCTTCCTTTTCACTCCACCCATCAAATTTTGTACAACCGATTTTCCCAGTGTTTTTGTTGTTTTTACCCAAATTTTCTTCAATTCTAGCTCTGTTTTTATAGTTTTGGGATGTTTGCGAAGTTCCGTTTTCATAATTGCCCAGCATTTTTCAATTGGACGAAATTCCGATGAATTTGGTGGGTTCAATCCCAATACGTTTCGAGCGTAGTGGCAGGATGCTAGATCAGGCCAAAACAGAGTTGATCCTTTGTGCTTCTTAATGAATGGCAAGAGACGCTTCTTAAGGCACTCTTCCGTGTAAATCGCACCGGTTATTGTTCCGGAAGTGATGAAGGAGCACTTATTTCACAACATCCGCAAATCGCCTGCCAGATTAGAAACTTCTTTGCAAATTTCGATAGTTTCTTCTTTCGAACATCCTCCGGAACATCGAACTTCGACTTGGCAACGAAATATTCTTGCCCAGGAAGTTGACGGAAGTCGGCCTTGACGTATGTTTCGTCATCCATCACGATGCAACCGGATTTGGTGAGCAGCTTCGTGTTTTGTTTTTCATTCCGGTTTGGGGCTTTTTGCACTTTGTAAACATGTAACCCAGCACGCTTCATGGTTTTCTGCACAAAACCGACTGACACCTTAGACTTTTTAGCGACATCTCGAATTGACATGTTTGGACGGTTCTTGAATTGTTGATACGACTTTCTTGGCCATTTACTGTCCATTGGACCACTTTACGACCACTCCCTTCCTTCCTTTGGACACTCAGACGCTCCTTGAAGGTTCTTATTACACGAGACACAGTTGTATTTGCAATTCCAAGCCTTTTAGCAATCCACCGGTGGGACGCCCCGGGATTTTGATTGTGAGTGCACAAAATTTTCTCACGGACAATTTCTTGTTTCGACGACATGACTGGAACTACTGAATGTATAACTATGAAACTTGGCAGATGTAAATAATACACTATGGATAAGATCTACTCAAATTTGTAGGTTTTTTACTCATACGATTCAAAAGTTACAGAAGATTTTCTGTGTGCCATTTTTATCGAATACACCCTTTAATGTAACCAAAAACGAAATTACACATTTATCAGTTCAATACATTAGACATTAACTAATACCTTCACTCCAATTCTTGACCAACAATATAATAGGACCTATCAACATTTGTAAACATACACTTCTGAGGCTTTTTTTCTCGCAAGCCATAGGCTACACACGCAAATCTGTAGCATCATCGTGTAGAGAAACTTTTCCCTACATGATTATGGTATTGGTTTGCGTGGGTGGCCTATGGCTTAAGAGAAAACGGGCTCCGAAATTTTGTTTACAAATGTTGATAGGCCTTATTCTATTGTTGATCGAGAATTCACATCTCGCTGCGAAGTATCACCAATACAAACGTTCCAGTTTATACGTGCATCAACACGCTATAAATCGTTTACACTGAAGTTACTTTTTACACAGGAATGAATGCGATGGAAAAAAAAACTACTTAAAAAACCGAGTAAATTGCTGAATCCGCGTGGAAACCTATTATTTACAAAATCTTCGTAAAAAGCGAAAAAAGTTACGTTTGAGACGCGTTTTTGATCAAATTTAAGCGAACGGTATCTACTCGCTTGAATAACGAAAACCGCGTATTTTTTTCCGCAAACCACGTCAAATTCCGACAAACCTGTAAAAAAATGCGAAATAAGCGACTGTATTATCATTTTTTGTATGTCTTTTCAAAACGTGCAAAGTAACAAAAGCAAAGTGATTCTCTCCTCTCTCGTTTTTTATGTTAATTACGAAGCCATTATAATAGTTTTCAACGGTTCCTCTTTACAAATCGAAAATGTAGACTGCAAGACCATTTTTCGTATTATGATATTCCCATACAAAATCACATTTTGATTTTAATGATTTTTTTTTTCATTTTGCAGTGAATTTTTGTAATTTTTTCTTCATATAAACCTGTTGGAAACCAAGGCAAATCAAACAAAAAAGAAATCAAATAAATCCATCGTGTTGTTCGTGAGTCACGAACGGACAGCACTTCATTTTTATATATATAAATTGCATTATAAATTAAATTGCACATCTGCGATAATAAATGGGATTTTTGCAGTTTTAAAACTGAGGTACTTACCACAAACACAAAGAGATATTATTTTATTTTTCGACTTTAATAACGATGAATTGCTTTGCTTTACTTATATTTCAATGTGGAGCATTGTTAAGTTAATTTATGTATTTACTTTATGTTTTAACTGAAATCTCATCATGTGCTATCTTTTTCAGCACGAATATTTCAAAAAATAATTGTACTTTTGTTTCAATTTTTATCGTTAAATCTTTAACTCCTTACTCTTAGAAAAAAAGCGCAAAATAAATCGTTATAAATTTATAGTAAATACCTACAACAGTTTAACTTGGAAACTGGGTAGACTTGATCCCTGTGTAGACTTGTTCTCCTGTGCTGTAAATACTTAGAGTCAATTGAAACCATTTTATTAATCCAGTGGTTATAGAGTTTTTTATTAATTTGATACCAGGTTAAAAGCGCAGTCTGGCGACACTTGATCCCTTGATTCAATTGAAAATTAAATGTGAAAAAATAGAACTCTGTTTGGACAACTTTTTTAGTCTGTTCACGCAAAACTGCCGCTTTTCTTCTATTAGTAACACGCGGCATTTTTAACTTCGTTAATCAAATTTTTTAACAGTCCAGCACACTCGTGCAAACAGTTGCTGACAACACTGCGCTCTGCAAAGCTACGCACAGCTGAGTGTGAATTAAAAAAAAGCAAAACGCGTAATTTTGAGAGCAGGTGCACAATTTTTGCACCATTCTCGTTATTTTAACAGTTGTTTCGCCCACTTTTAGCAAGAGCCCGATGATAATTGATCTCCAAGTGAAAGTAAATAGTGTTAAAGTGGCTACGGGAAGTGGAAACACAGTTTGTTGTGAAAAATGAATTGATGGATCCTGGTTTTAAAAAGGTAAACAATGACGACGAAAAATTACCTGCTATGTGGAAATGAGCACCAGTTGATCGATTCAGGGTGTTTTTGGTGAATTAAACAGTTTAAATTGATTAAATATGGTGCTCTGCTGTGCTATTAGCAGTATCGTGATGATTCATTGCAGGTAAGTGGATTAATTTAGAATATTTTGTTGAACAAACCCAAAGAGTGCTTGTGTGGATGAGGAAGCCATCGCTCCTGCCATTAGGGGATTCCATCCAATTTGTCCTTCAGTTATCAAAATGTCGTCGAAGGAAGAGAAGCAACGCATCAACATTTTGCACGTGCATGGCGAAAGTCCAAAGTACTCTCACGCCAAGTTGGCTAAATTGTTGAATGTGGCTAAATCAACTATTACCAACGTATTAAAAGCCTTCAACCGTGGATAGAGCTGAAAACCAAATGTTTTCAAGCTCGTTAAACTGTCAAAGTTCGTGAAGAAATATCTGATGTGGCAGGCCATCTGTACCTGTGTCTTGAAGAGCATCGTTTACATTGAGACCAGAACCGCCAATCAGGAAATTTATCTGAGCGATTGCCTACAAAAACGTCTACTGCCTTTCCTGAAGCGACACAATTGTTCCGTTCTATTTTGGCCGGATTTGGCATCTTGTCATTACCGAAAAATGCCATGGAGTGGTGTGCTGTTAACAACTGCCCAAGGACAAGAACCCTCCCAACACATCAGAGCTCTGCCCAATCGAACAATATTGGGCCATCGTCAATCGGAACCTTAAGAAGACTCAAAAAGCTGTTGTGAGCGAGAAACAGTTCAAGGCAAACCGGCGTTCTGCGGCGAATAAAATGGACAAGGAGACTGTACAAACTCTTATGGCAGGTGTTAAACGAAACATCCAGCAATTCGCATTCTGTTAAAAGAAATCTTAGCTGAATATTTCTCCTGTATTCTGTTTTAACTGAACTTGAGAATGAAAAACAATTTGACTTATTAATAAAAACTTTGATCGACTCACACACATTACTGTTTGACCAAATTTTGATCGGAACACCCTTTAGAAAAATTTAGTCTAGTCCGTAAAACTCCGTAATAACAAATCTCATATTGAACTCCGTGCTGTTTCTTTCATTAACCTGTTTCAAAGCTGCCATCTTCATATTGCACTCTGGCTCCATTTCGATGACCGGACTTCTTTTCTTGGATGAAATATCACTGCAAATTACTGTACGCGAACCACTATTAATTTCCAGCAAATCAAATCACATGTCGATTAGTTCCAAACTTTTTAATGCATAATTAACGTATGACAATCAAGTCGTTGATAAATCTATGAGTTTTCAAGAAGTAACTTTCTCACACTAGGACTATCGTTATTCAGGTAAAGACCCCCGGGAAGTGTGATTTTTTCTATTCTGTTTTAATCAACTTCTATCACCGATCGTCCACTTCTTTTATGATTTTTTTCAGCGGTATTGTGCTGGATTTAAACACGTGTTTAAAACGAACAATCCATTGCTAGTCACTTGTCATACTAAGAGTTAAACTATATTCTTAAAAACACGTTGTAACGCACTGAATGCCAGATCAATACTGTGGCTCCGCTCTTTGGAATCGGTAAATCGCAGCCTACTAATTTTCCAATTCCTGAAAATATGAATTTACAAGAATGTGTAAATTAACATCTTTATTTATCGAAGTGAATCAATTATGGCGCAACAAGCCCGAGCGATCAACAAACACAGCATAAATCTTAGCGTACTAATTTTGCAATAGCCTAAAATGTGAATTCACCAGAAGGTGTTAATTACCATCCTCGCTCATAGAAGCGAATCAATAATGGCGCACGACTCGCTTATCATCTGTCAGCTGTTATTTGTCACCCGCAAACAGAAAACAAAGCCAGTCGCATTTGTTTGCTTTTGTTATTGGAGATCATCAACACCGGCGGGTAAATCTAGTTTCACGAGTGTAATTGGCTTGAACATCAACAACCGTTGCGTCTCAACAATCGTTGTTTATGCTGATGATTGACTCCCGAAAATAAAAGACCCGCTGGAACTAGACTGAGCTACTTTTCGTGTTGTTTTCATAGTTTTATTTTAAAATAAATAATCACATTACAATTTGGTATCCACCTTTTTAAACTCACCGTATGGCACTATTTCGTCCTCATTGCTCATTGCTGCGTTGTCGTGGCCTTGTTTCGAACCCGTCTCCACTCTGCTGCCCTTCGAGCCTCGTTTTTCGAACAACTTGTGTATACTTTCCAAGTCTCGTCCTTTTGTCTCAGGAACAACGGTTATCACAAACACCACTCCAACGGCGCACAGAATGCTGTACATCCAGAACGTTCCTGAAGTGGTGATAATCTGAAATTGAATGAAAAAGACTTCAGTAAGAGTTCCACAAGCCTCAACTGTCGAATGTTCCATACATCTTCAAGCGGATGATAGGTCTTGATCACAATGAACATCACCAGCAGATTGAACGATCCAGCCAGGGAGCTCAGCAAACTTCGCTGCGCCGTTGGAAATAGCTCACCCATCAAAAGAAATGGAATGCACCCGAATCCGACGGAGAACCCAATCATAAAGACTATGAGACTCGCAACCGGAAGGTATCTGGAATGAACTTAGTATGAACTTCCCAATCAGTCGGTGTCGTGCCCTGCTTTGCAAATTACCCAAAGTTCGTGTTTCCAATCGAATTCAAATGGAAAGCTGCTCCCATCGAAGCCATAGCAACGGACATAATCACACCGGAAGTGATGAGCAGAGGTTTTCGCCCAGCTCGATCGACCACGAAGAGAGCAGAGAAGTTACTTAGCACCTGGACGGCTCCCACTATGATCGTAGCAAGGTGTCCATCCAGAGAACTTCCCGCTGATCGGAAGATCTCCACCGTGAAGAAAATCACAGCATCTATTCCACTCAACTGTTGAATCGACAGCAAAGCCAGACCTATGGCTAGGGGAAGCAGCACTTCCCGCCGGTACAATGCTTCCTTGGAGAAAGGTTTCTCTTTCCTGAAATAGATTAAGACCGTTACGGTTGAAATCACGATCAACTAAACTGAAATACTTTTCCACCGTAGTTCCATTGCTCACTGCCTTCTGAATTTCTTGAGCTCTGGGGTCAAATGTAAATCCCTGCAAGTGCAGCCATTTGGCAGAGTTATGAGCTTTCTCATATCGTTTCTTCGTCTTCAACCAGACGGGAGATTGTGGAAAGCTTATCACAGCAATGAAAAGGAATACTGAAAAAGAGATTCATAAGTTATAGCATTTTCTGAGAACGCTTAGCTAACTAATCACCTGCCACACCACAGCAGACCCATGCCAGCGTTCGCCATTCGACGTACTTCCCCAGCACGTAGGTCACCAATATCCCAACGGACATGGATAACGACGGCAATGATCCGATCACTCCGCGTATCTTCGGATCGCTACATTCACTCACGTAGATCTGTGCCGATGGTAGTGTCAATCCTGCGCCGAATCCGGCCAGCATTCTCGCTACCAGAAGTACCTTCCAGTCTTCTGCCGTTGCTATCAACACCCACGCCGTTACCCAAACGGGTGACGTCAACATCACGGTGTACTTTCGACCGATTTTATGCATCAACGGGAATGCCACTAGACTTCCGAAGAGCGCTCCAAACGGGGGGATGGAGCTGACCCAGGAGCCGATGTTTTTGCTGGGCAGCAGCCCCGGATCGACTTCCATCATCGATGGAACGGCGGGAGCTGAATAGCCTCGAACAAGGCCAATGCAGAAATAGGACAGCGAAACGGACAACGACAGCAGTGTCTGCAAGAGGGTGGGAAAGCATAGGTTATAAATTTGAAGCATTTGCTACACAGGATGATTTATTGGCGGCAGTTTATGATCACTGGATATGGGTGACATTTCAATTGCTATTAGTGCATTAGGAGACTGGGATCAACAGCTCTTTTTAAGCGAGATAACCTTGTATTGGATGACGTTTTACGATGTCGTAAGCTGAATAATGCATACTTAGTACCATTGTAAGTCGAGCCGGAGATAAATGTCACACAAAAGAATGCAGCGTTGTGACCATTGTGCTTTTGATGCATGACCGTACCCTACATAAAATTGATGAATTGTCAAGGCGCATTTGCATTACCAGCTGATATAATAGTTTTGCTTGGAATCCTGAACGGCTCGGAAACGCTTCACTCAAAAAAAAATCGGCACGTTGTTTCCACGTGAAACACACATAATTTTCGTCCACTGCCAAACCCGGTAATAAACACGTGGAATTCACGTAAGAGCTGCGTGATACATCCTCGTTCTACGTGAAAATCACATAAGTGTTGCGTGATTTTTTACGTACTATTCACTAACACGTAATGTTTACCTGATTTTTTTGAAGAAGATTTGATTACGTGTTCAGGTAAAATTACGTAAAATTTCGCGTGGAAACAACGTGTCGATATTTTTGAGTGTTTATCAAAATTTATAATCATAACAAAGGCCAGCTTTTTTTTACAACAACAGTTTTTTTATTTAAGTCTTCATTGTGCTTAAAATTATGAACAAACCAATTTTTTTTTGGAATTGTTGACCACAATCTGTATATTATGAATCTATATTAAGTTGACCCGTAACGCTGATAAATCACCTTTTCGTGGAACGTTACGGGGTGTCGAATCTACCGCTAAACCCTAGTCCGAATTAATTCAAACTAGGGAATATATTTGTTTTTTTTTTTAGTCAAAGGAACATATTTTAATACTTATTACATTTTTTAACTTGTTAGAAGTGACAATAATCGGATTGTGCCACCGTGGATGAGCTTGGAATAAGGAAAGTCTTCATTTATGTGATTTTTTTTCTTTTTGATGTTATATGGTTTGAATTGGTTAAGACTAGGGTTCTGATGCATGGTCAGTATCGGAGTCATAGTTTGCTTTCTTTGCAATAAATCTGATTTTGACTGTTAAAGAGACGCGCCTTTGAAGAGTATTCTCACTTCGCAAACAATGACAACAGAAACAACACCTAATACTTCCTCATTTCTCAATAGTGATGAAATAACTCGAAAGACACTAAACAAAGGATACGGGATATATTATTTTTCATTTACATGGCATAACGTCACAATACTATAGCATAGCCTGATACACAATATCCCTCCATAATGCCCGACTCGTGGCTGCTTCTCTCCAATTCCTTCGGCCCCCTAGGTCTTGCTCCACCTGGTCTGACCATCTCGTCCACGTCGTCTTGTACCAACCGGATTCCCGTCGAACACCATTTTTGCAGGATAGTTGCCCGGCATTCTCGCAACATGTCCTGCCCAGCGTATCCTTCCAGCTTTTGCCAGTGCTCGCAGGTCCTCTTCAAGCATTGTCCACTTCTCATGCCCGTAGAAAACAACCGGTCTTATTGGCGTTTTGTACAGGATGCACTTCGTGCACAAGTCTATTTGACCGTAGTTGCTTGTGGAGCCCATAGTAGGCACGACTTCAACAGATAATCCGCCTCCGGATCTCACGGCTGTTATCGTTGTCCGTAGTAACCAGTGAGCCGAGATAGACAAATTCATCGACTACCTCGAACTCATCGCCGTCGATCGTTACACTGCTGACCAGTCGGGTCCTGTCGTGCTCGCTCCCGCCTGCCAGCATGTACTTCGTTTTGGTCGTATTTATCTTCGACCCAATCTTCTCTGCTTCGCGCTTTAGTCTGGTGTACTGCTCTGCCTCCGCCTCAAATGTTCTGCCGACAGTATACACGTCATCGGCAAAGCAGATAAATTGACCGGATCTGTTGAAAATCGTCGCATAACACCTTCAAGAGTAATGGTGAACAGGAGGCAAGAGAGACCATCACCTTGACGAAGCCCCCTGCGGGATTCGAATGAACCCGATAATCCATCCGATATCCTCACACAGCACTGGATTCCATCAATCGTAGCCTTGATAAGTCGGTTCAGCTTCCCCGGAAAGCTGTTCTCGTCCACGATCTTCCATAGCTCATATCGGTTAATTGTATCATTTGGTTTGATTGGCTTTGAAGTCAATGAATAAATGATGCGTTGGGACTCTCTATACGGGATATGTTACTGTAGATCAAGTTACTGGTTGCGGTGGCTTATATCTCGAACAGAGAAAAAAAAAATTGGTGACCCAATTGGGTGAGACTTTGAAAAAGTGGATCCCAATAACATCATCGAAACGTTGAACTTAGAAAGCTATGATTTTGAAGAACTGTTTCATTTCTGTAGGTTGATGTATTCAAGGCGTGTAAATGGAAGATTCAGTTGAAAAAAACTGGTAATGGTTGTTTTACGGTTTAACTTTTACTGTTTTTTGGATTTGCATTTTGTGTTATGCACCATCATATGAGCAATACTAAATAATAATTCGATGGATCGATAGGTACCTGAACTCTTCTCAGGCATGTATCGCAGATTGTGAATGTAAGCAAAAATTAATTAACTTTATTATCTTGAATGCCTTAATAAATATTAGCATGTCCAAAGAAGTTTCCCCATCTTTATTAACGTAGGACTACGTTTTTCTTTTCTATACCGGGTGCCGTGTCAAAATTTTGAAAAATGAAAGCGTTACGCAAAAGTGAAAGGTTTTTGAACGCTTATAACTCTCGTTCGACTAAACAGAATGACTTCATTCATACACCATTTGATCAAAAAGACTCACAAATTTTTTGCCTTGAAATTTGAAAGAAGTTCAATCAGTATAAGTAGTTCAATTTTTCATTTGAAAATGACCTAATTTTGCTCCCATACAAATTTGGACATCAACAGGTTGAAAAATGTGTTATCCCTAGCAAGGTCATAGGAAACGGGTAACAAATGTCTTCTTCTTCTTAAAAATAACTTTGCTTTGTTGCCGGTATCTTATCTTCAATTGTGACATCGAATGACATCATATTTGCGCTACGCTCTGATTGGTTCATACTGCCACAGTAACCGTTCCAGCAATTGTGAAACATGTGGGAACGACCAACCAATCAATTCTCGCTGTGCATCCGTATGCGACAGACGTGTTCGGCGAGTACGTCGATGGAAAACGCCGCCAGAAGACCAGAATCATCCCACGTCACTTGTAGCTGGTCATCCGCAACGACGAGGAGCTGAAATTTATTTTCTCCGATGTGACCAGCACAGAATGGTGTCCTGCCAAACGTCCTGCAGCCCAAGGAAGGTGCACTAGCAAGCAGTCGTTGCTCAGCAAATCGTTTGGGCAGATTGCTGTTGGTGCCGATGCTCCCGTCAACCTCGTGCGAGAAACATGGCTGCTTAAGCCGCCCGTGACGAGACAAGAATCAATCATTCCACATCACCTGCAGATGGCCAACCATAACGATGAGGAGCTGAATGAAGAAAGAAAGCCCAAGAGAAATCGCATACTATTTCTCTCACGTCAATAAAATCCGTCCTTTTCAGGACGCCCAGCTTACTAACTAAAGAGTTTGGTTGAAGTTTTCTCTTGTGCTGTTTGTAAATCAACTACCGCGTCACGGCTGAACATAGCATTCATAAAACGCCGCGTCCCGGAGTGTTTCACAAAGAACTAACGAACAAAATGGTCGAATTCAGGTTTATAAAAGAAGAAGACATCGAGTGGTGATAAATCTGACAACTCCCACTATACTTTAATAGGACGAACATTATAAAATGCTTCAAAAAATTCAAATGAAATTCTAAATAAAAACGGTTTGTTGTATGATGGAAGAAAAATCCAGAACTTTACAATAGAGGCATTATTTTTATTTTATTTTTATTTGGCTGAAAATGTCTTTATTGAGTAGATTTAGATTTTTCTTCCATCATACAACAAACCGCTTTTAATTAGAATTTCATTTGAATTAATTAGAAGCATTTAAAAATTGTCGTCCTATACCTTAACATGGGAGCTTCCAGATTTATCACCACACGGTGTTTTCTTCTTTATTCAATCTGGTTTCATCTATTCTAGAAAAGCTGATTCGAGCCGAACTGCGACACGTCAGAGACCGACCATGTGGTTGATTTCGTTGTAGTTCCTAGTAAAGCATAACGGATTAGTTGCTGGCGGTAGCAAGCAAATTAAAACTACATATTTCTGTTAAGAAAATCATCCATCTACCGTGCACTAATGGAAACTAATTATTGTGGCACAATAACTGAAGTTCGTCCCCTTTTATGCAATTTGTATCACATTGACTTCGTTGGTACCGCCTTCTTTCATGAAATAGCATCCGACGCCATTACCAGCTCTTAGCAGACAATTTGATTCAGTCTTACGGTACCGGTAGTGTTGTACAGGACCAAATCTGCTGTAGGCGAGCGAGCGCACTGGAGGGTGCACTGGCGAGCAGTACTCATCCAGAAAAGTTGGTGCAGTTGGCTGTTTGAGCCGATACATCCATCAATTTCGTTGCTAGAAATAAGGTTGGTTATGCCTACGAGTTGATGGGAAAAAGCCACTCGTGAGAACAACGGGACAAGAATTATCCCACGTCACTGCAGTTGGCCACCCGCACCGAGGAGGAACTGAACCAAAAATACCAATAAGAAACCCCAAGTGTAATCGCGAACAAAGTTTCTTTTCCGTCAACTATATCCGTCCTTTTCAGTACGACCAAATCAGCTTGCCTATTAAAGAGTTTGTTTGGTTGAATATTTCTCTTGTGTTGTTTGAAATTTCAATCATTCGAAAGGAATCAAATAATTTTGAAGAAGAGTGCAATATGTGGTTCCATATTTATCTTCTACGTGTTAAAGATTGTGGCCCTCTCAACCATCGTAGAAAATACAACCAGAGCCGTATCATTATTCAAACCAAACGGTCCTTTTTAGGGCCACTAAATGCATTCTAAAGAGTAAACAATAGAATTTTCTTACATATTTATTTCCCAATGCTGGTCTATCGTTCAAGCAGCACTATTTCGACCTAGACGTCTATCGGCAATAATAGACTTTGAATACCCAAACAGACCACTACCATCTGCAGCAAGGTTTAAACTCAAACCGCCTTTCGATCATGCTTCCGGGAGAGCTAGCTAAACACGAGGTTTCCGAGCGAACCAAAGCCATGGTCAAGTAAACCAGCTTCATGACGAAATGAGGTGGCGGCAGAAGCTTTTCCCTTGGCACTACAAGGTATATTACGTGATATAGAGTAACTTGATATCATATGTCATACATATTATTTGCATTGGAAGCAAGATGTATGAATGTAGATACCAAGACAGGCTATATCAATAAAGGTTGTAGTGTAGAACGTTTAGCGTATGGAAATTAGATTTGGAAGGAAATTTATTTCGGCCACTCTTCAAACAATCAAGCGATTCAGATTGCACATTGCTTCGTAGTCCTACGTCAACTTTGCGTACAACCCCATTGGGCTGTCCCTTCTAGTTTATTTATTTATTTATTTATTTTCAATTCAATTTTGTTTGTAAGCTCTGCCCTGAAATTTCAGCAAATTATGGGGATTGCTGGTTTGTTGATCGTTCAGCACATCACAAGCAAGTTTGCTAAAGTTACAATGAAGTGCTGTCA
>JASCZW010020142.1:0-12721 GCA_034211315.2 Aedes japonicus | reverse complement strand
CTATTCTTTTAAGTTGGGGTTGTGTATCTGTTAATGTGGTGAGTGATTGTTTGTATTGTTTTTGTGTTTTTTGTTGATTACGTTTTGTATTAGTTTTCGGGAGTAACCGTTCAAGTGTGCTGTGTCAAAAATGTAGTCGAGTTCTTTAGTTATGCCGTTTGGACTTAGGGGTAATGTTTGTATTCTGTGTATCATGTGGTTAAATGATGCTATTTTGTGTTGGTATGAGTGGTTAGACGTATGTGGTATTGTGCGTTGTGTGTTTGTTGGTTTTCTGTAAATTTCAAATGTGAGTTTAGAATGTTCTTTCACTACGAGCAAGTCCAAAAATGGTAATTTGTTATCTTTTTCAATTTCATAAGTGAATTCTATGTTTTTATGTGCGTTGTTTAAGGTTTTTAGAGTGGGAGTTAAGAGATCTTTCTTTAAAATGCAAAACACATCATCAACGTATCTATACCAAACGGTAGGTAGTTGATCTTGCAATTGTTCTTCGAAATTTGCCATGAAGATTTCGCTCAGAAAAGGAGAAAGGGGTTACCCATAGGGGCGCCTTTTAATTGTTTGAAATGTTCATTTCTGAAGGAAAAGTAATTTTCTTCCATACAAAGTTGTGTTAGTTTTATGTATGATCGTACTTTTTTCCTCCATGTTATGTCGTCATTTTGAAAAAGTAACCACTTTTCTAATAAATTGATTGTATCTTTTACTGGAATTGAAGGGAAGAGGGATTTGACGTCAAAAGATACTAAAATTTCATCTTCTTTTATGTCTGTGTTTTGGACAAGCTCTGTGAATTGTTGTGAGTTTTTAATTGATCTACTTGGGAATTGTTTGGGCATGTTTTGAAATTGTTTAACTAACCATTTTGCAATTTTGTGCGTGGGTGATCCTATCGCTGAAATGATTTCACGCATTTCATTTCCCGGTTTATGAATTTTTGGAAGACCTTTGATTGTAGGTAACGAAGGATTTGACTCTCTAAGATTGTTAATTTCATTCCCAAATTATAATTTTGAGCGTTTTCTCCACACGACTAACCATTCCCGGAAGGGGATTTGATCGCTGTTTTCTGTAGGGGCCATTATTTTATTTTTTCTATCATGGTGTTTTCATAGTCCTTTTTATCTATTATTACTGTACAATTTCCTTTGTCTGATCTCAAATAATAGACCGGTTTTTGTTTTAATTCCTGGAGTATGTTGTGTTCTTGTGTGTTTTGTTTGTTTTTTGTCGTGTTTGTGTTTTTGAGGATATTGGCTGTTTCTGTTCTGATTTCTTGTATTTGTGATGTGTGTAAGTTGTTAGTGTTGATTGCTGTCTCTATGTCAATAATGGTTCGTGTATTGTCAGGATTTGAATCTATTGCGTAATTGAGTCCTTTGTTAAGTAATTTTAGTTGTTCTTCTGTGAATTGTTCTGGGGAACGGTTTATTACAATCCTGTATAGAACTGTGTTAATTTTTAGAATCTTATATTGAGACTTTTTTAGTTTTTGAATTTTTGCAAGTAATTTTCATTCCTTCATTCGCAACGTTCCGCGACTTCTTTGGTGAGAACATTGAAAGCTATCGGGTACTGTTTGCTAAGTTTAATGTAGCGAATAACGTTCTGATGTTTGTGTTAGTTTACGTGTAATGCTTTATACTTTACGAATAGATCTCTTAACTCCCACTCTAAAAACCTTAAACAACGCACATAAAAACATAGAATTCACTTATGAAATTGAAAAAGATAACAAATTACCATTTTTGGACTTGCTCGTAGTGAAAGAACATTCTAAACTCACATTTGAAATTTACAGAAAACCAACAAACACACAACGCACAATACCACATACGTCTAACCACTCATACCAACACAAAATAGCATCATTTAACCACATGATACACAGAATACAAACATTACCCCTAAGTCCAAACGGCATAACTAAAGAACTCGACTACATTTTTGACACAGCACACTTGAACGGTTACTCCCGAAAACTAATACAAAACGTAATCAACAAAAAACACAAAAACAATACAAACAATCACTCACCACATTAACAGATACACAACCCCAACTTAAAAGAATAGCAATGACATACGATAACCACACTACACAATTACGACCAATCCTACGCAACTTCGGTTTTGAAATAGTTTATACTAGTAAAAATAATCAACTTAAAACCCTCTTAGGGTCGGCTAAAGACCCCATTAACAGTCTAAACAAATCCGGGGTCTACAAAATAACTTGTGACCATTGCGGCAAAATCTACATTGGACAAACTAAACGTAATCTCAATATTCGATTCAAAGAACACATTGCAGAAGTCACTAAAGCAAACAAAGACACTGACAAAGGGATCATACACCATTTTAAATCAAAAGTAGCTGAACATATATTCAATGAAGAACATTTTTTAAACTTAAATAACATACAAATCTTAAGACATATCACAAACCCCTGAAACTAAATGTAGCGGAAAGCATAGCAATCCACAAACAAAATTCCAAAAATTGCTTAACAAGGATCAAGGAAACGGATATTCGTGGCTGTTTAAATTTATACCTTCACACAAAAACAACTCACTACACAACAACACACCAATTTGACTAACTTCAAACGAAGTAATAATGAATAACCTTGTGGGTATCAAACAACATCTCAGGTATACGAACAAACACATAAACACACTCAAGAACTTCTCTACCCACCCCTACCTCACATACCGCGGTACCAACAAACTTACTATAAATACTAGACCTACTATGATGTTTCCTTCAAGTCGAGCACTCGACACTGAAGAAGTCTGTAAGTAGCAGACGAAATAGGCCTATCTGTCAAAAGATAAGCTCATAGTGGAATTAAATGGAATTTGCTCGCGAATTCTAGCGAAAATTTAAAAAAGTGTTTCAAGGTTTAATTTTTTATTTTTTAAAAAGTGATCAAATGAAGTGTTAAATTTTAAATTCTCCTAGTTTCCCAATCAAAACACAACTCTTTCTCTTCACTTATCTTACATGCGTTAAGCTCAATTTGAATATAATATTATAACTTATTTTATTATTTTTGAATAATTATAATTTTTTAAGTTTCTTCGACTTCTTGCCGGCTCAGATTTAGATTCGGCCACTATTGGCATCGGTTAATCCAATGCACCATTGACGGTCAAATGTTGTTTCAGAACATGCCGCATAATTTTGCCATCATCTTGTCCAAATTCTTCTACAACCTTGCAACAAAACTTCCCATCAATCTGTCCAATAACCTGCAGTTGGGTGGTTTTTTGAGTACACCGTCGTTTCATTCTATAAATTAAAACAAACAAAAATTGTGTTTTGCTCATAATTTTACTTCTAATAGTACTTACTTCATTTATAACTCTGATTCAAAAAAGACCGTGAAGCAAAACGTGAAAGAGTTTCGACAATAAGTTAGCAACTGCAAACGGCAACAACAACACAAAACACCGTAATAATCATAGCCAACTTTTGCACTATCGAGGCGATCGAGGCGATTCAATCTTCGTGAATCGATGAATGCATTCATAGACGATTCTTTTATTTGTCATTCATAGTACAATGAATGCATTTTAAGAATGATTCAACGCACGAACAAAATCATGCGCGACCGATGTCAATGTTTTTTTCTCTCTTTTTTCTCTCTTCTTCATTCAATCCGGTGTGTTATGATGTCGGCAGAAGAACACTCAGATTGAAATTCTTCCAAGAGCGTGTTCGCAAATGATTCAAAAATGAACGTTATTGGATGCGATTTTTTCCATCACTGTATATATATATATATATATATATATATATATCTATATATATATATATATATATATGATATATATATATATATATATATATATATATATATATTCAAATTAATGTTAGTTTTAAACTAAAGATAGTTTTGAAAAAGTTCAGAACGCTGTGAAAAATGGTGGATCACTTTAACTACGAAATCAAATTCCCGCCATAAAATCTTCTTGTCGGTAATAATCAGCCATGGTTTTAGGCATGAATGCTTAATTCACTGTCTTTCAAATTAATATTCACATGACGCAAAAAAAAATGTGTGCTCCATCCCTTGCGCTATTTCCATTGCAATATGTTTGTGATTGCACTTAATATATACTGACAAACAAAACTGTTCCTGTAGTTTTTTTAAAGAGATTTCTATACCTCATTGAAATTCTTTGTAGAGGGTAATCGGCGAGATATAATTGCAGAAAATTCTTGAAAGATAAATAAAAGCTACTCAAAAGACATTAAAAGACAAGATTTGGTTGTATTAGACTTCATGACATTACCCCAAATTTCATTACCGCGAATTAGCATTAGCTGTAGCAATGACGTATTGTATTTCACAACGAAGCGCATCGAGCAATTATCTCAACGAAGACTCTTCTCGATCGCTCACCTGGTCAATTCCAAACAACCGTTGGAGATAGGGAGGATTTTGTATCTACCTTAACAAGACACGAGTAACCCTCGTAGTCTTCAGTATTTTCAATATCAAAGGAAGAGGGAAATAAATAGTATGATGTATGAGATGTACTACCTCCCATTGTAGCACGGAAACTAAGTCCGACAGCAATGGACTCTCCTCGCTGTTAGACTTGATCAAGCTGTAATAACCACTGATTATCCTAATCATGCCATTGTATGTAGGGCCAAAAAGGGGTAGGATATTTCGATAGGCAACATCACTTTTACGTTTCCTCAGGGATAAAAAATTCCTTCCAACAACAATATGGAACAATTGGTCAAAAGAGCGAGCAATCCAACATGAGGATGCCCCCAATGCACACTGGGTCAGAATGAAAAATTAGCAGGAATAAATTATTTTCACTATGAAGATGCAACTTTAGAACAAAACTGGCTTCAGCAAAGTTGCACCTTATAATTAGGGCTTTAATTTGAAATCAGTTTCAGTTAGGCTGGTCCTTGAATATATTGAAATAAAAATTCTATCTTTCTCATTTCTTGATATAAAACAATACTGTGTTCAACAAAGTTGTTCATTATTAAATTTAAAGCAACTTTGCTGCAAAAATCACAGTCGTAGGTCTTTTGTGTCAATAGTTATGATCATTTTTATGCTTAAGAGTAGGGTGGCCCTGAAAAAAAAAGTATTTTCGCCTAACTTTTTCATTTTAAATTTTATGAAAACGATGTCTTCAACAAATTTTTTGAACTTTTTAAACACACATTTTGATGAAGAAAAAACAAAATTTTAGGCATCCGTTTAAAAATTATCGTGATTTTAGTCCAAAAATTACGACTTTTTCATATTACATTATTTTTTAAAGGGGAAAAAACGGGGATACAAATACGATTGCATATGAATGGTAAAGATAAGAGGTCTCTTTTGAATATAAATTTTCAGGTGAATTTAGAAGAATTTGAGGTTAAATGGAACTATGAATGTATGTCCTTTTTAAAATAAAATTCTTGATTTTTTCTTAAATGTTGATGACAATGACGAGTAAATCACCATCACTTTCCATTGTGCTGAACGTTTCAGAGCGTCATACATTGAGAAGTATGGTGCGCTATTTAAAAGTGAAGAAAGCTGACATTTTATTCATGTCTTGCTAGCTTTCGGATTTTTTCAACTGCTGAAAATTTCTGAATGGTTTTAATAACGATTAATAACGGTTTTTAGATTATTCAATCATTTGCTAGTACTCAAAGTCTGGAGTGTGTTTAGGTTTGTGTGTGTTATGTGTTTATGTGCCGGTCTTGAGCATAAAATAGGGTCTTGCATGAATGCAAGTTCGTCCCATTCGATCGATTTTTTATTAAATGCAGTTGTCGTACGGGTTTCTTCCTGATTTTATGATTTAAGGCATTGCCAGCTTTATTCGCTTAACCCAACAGAAATTTTCACAAAAAAAAACTAAACCGAATATGTTTTGAAATACTAAGAGATTTTTACATTTGGTTTATTGGCCCTTTGATAATGATAACAATAATTCACTTTGCACAGGTTTTGTTCCTTTGGTTTGTATTTAGATGAGACATTTGGAGAATATATAATCTCACACATTTCCATTTTCCATTTTTCATTTTCATCGATTTAAATTGAATACAATGCAAATATTAGTTCTTTATTGAAATATGGTGATTTAATCGTCATTGCCATCAACATTTAAGAAAAAATCAAGAATTTTATTTTAAAAAGGACATACATTCATAGTACCATGTAACCTCAAATTCTTCTAAATTCACCTGAACATTTATATTCAAAAGAGACCTCTTATCTTTACCATTTATATGCAAGCGTATTTGTATCCCCGTTTTCCCCCTTTAAAAAATAATGTAATATGAAAAAGTTGTAATTTTTGGACTAAAATCACGATATCATTTGAACGGATGCATAAAATTATGTTTTGTCTTCATCAAAATGTGTGTTTGAACAAGTACTAAAAATTTGTTGAAGACATCGTTTTCGTAAAATTTAAAATGAAAAAGTTAGGCGAAAAACACTAATTTTTCACGGCCACCCTACTCTTAAGCATCAAAATGATCATAACTATTGACACAAAAGACCTACGACTGTGATTTTTGCAGCAAAGTTGCTTTAAATTTAATAATGAACAACTTTGTTGAACACAGTGTTGCTTTATATCAAGAAATGAGAAAGATAGAATTTTTATTTCAATATATTCGAGGACCACCCTAACTGAAACTGATTTCAAATTAAAGCCCTAATTATAAGCTGCAACTTTGCTGAAGCCAGTTTTGTTCTAAAGTTGCATATTCATAGTGAAAATAATTTGCTGGTTTTTTGCTAATTTTTCATTCTGGCCCAGTGTGCAATGGGCGAGAAGAAGAGCCCGCCCTCTATTCACGAATTGTTAGCAATGGGGAGTTGGCATTCCTACTCTCCCCATCCAGAGTGCTTCAATTGGGTGCCCTATTTATATAAAAGTGTATATATTTATGAAAATCAAAAATACTACTAGTATTTGTATCTATTATATATGATCTTCAGTCGAGTGATCCTGAAATGCAAGAAATGTTGTAAAGTGTTAAAGTGTTATACTTCTGTGGTTCCGCGGTTAATCGCGTTTTCGTTCCTTTGTGGCGATAGCAGCTATTCACCGAAATCTTGATCCTGAAAAAGTGTGTAAGTTTTAATGAAATTTTACACAACTTACATTTATACATTTTAATTTACTGTTGCCATGGTCACAATTTACTGCTCTAAACTGTGTTTATAACAGAAATCCGCTTTTATTTTGTGCTTTTAATTAAAAAGTAAATAAAGATTAATGAACATAAAAAACAATAAATAATGTTTGAATCATCTATGAAGTAAAATCAATAAAACGATATTATCAAATACAATGATATTGTAATTTATGATAAAGTAATGACGTAGATTGAACTGTAAAACCAGACGCAAGCTATATGGCAAACAGCGCTGCATTAATCAGATCAGCTCAGATTTGGTAAAATGTCAATTTGCAAACCGGAAATGAAAAATACATTTAGTAATAAGTGCAAAAGCCTACCCCAGATTCCGTTGCATCTTCTTATATTCAAGGCACTTGATACTTTTAAATACTGTATTATGGAAATGCCAAAAAACCAATTGAGCCTTTCATCCATGTCATGTTGCAACGGGCTCTTGAGATAAATGGTTTTGGAATACAAAGATGATGCAAAGCGTTCTGAAATAAATAATTGATATGAGAATTGAAAACTATATAATATGATTTACAAGTCTCACAAATATTCAAAAAGATAGAATAATTGTTTCAAAACTTATCTTGAGTGAATTTTTCCATCCTGCCGCCTGCGATTTTTCCTTCCTTCCCGGAATGACATGCTTTTGAACCTATTTTCTTTATGCTTGCCTAACAAGTACCTTTTATGAGCAATTCTTCTTAGTCTACTACCACCATCATTTTAAAACGCAAAAAATCATTTGAAATTAATTATCACACCTGCAGAAAAACGAGAAAAACCATGACAGCTTACAAAAACCTTACTGTTCATGGGCATAGCTTGCTGTGGTCTCCTACCCCAAATTCCATTACACCGAATGACCGTTAAACAAAATATGAATATTTTGGGGTTGTACGCAATGGTGACGTACGACTACGTAGCAATGTGTAATCTAGAGCGCTTAAATATGCCAAAGAGTGGCCGAAATCGGTTTCATCCCAAATCTGAGGATACATTCGTGAATTTAATATTCTGGAATGCATTCTCTTACACTTACCATCTTTGTTATACACTTTTAATCCAAGAGACGAGCTTCATTCACCAGCAATTGCATAAGGTTACTACAAGGAATATGTGTGTTCAAACATACAAGGTTGTTTCGATCAAAATTTGGTCGACTTAAACTAGACGCATTTCCTTTCATCGTGCATTAAAGAAATTTGCACACCTCTCATTTTTAAGATGTGTGCGTGAAGCACCATGCCTCTATTTTGATGTTGAGAATAGCACTTCAGTTATCAAAATGTGGTCGAAGGAAGCGAAGCAACGCATTAAAATTTTGCACGTTCATGGCGAAAATTCAAACTACTCTCACGCCAAGTTGGCGAAATTGTTGAATGTGGCAAATTCAGCTGTTACCAACGTATTAAAAGTGTTCAGTGAACGTTTGTCGACATCCAGGAAAGCTGGATCGAGGGGAAATCGAGAGCCGGAGGGCAATGCGACGACAAAAAGAGTTGCCCCCTGTTTCGAACGGAACCCCAACCTCTCCATCCGAGATGTCGCAAAGAAGCTGGGAGTGGCGCCTTCAACCGTGGCTAGAACTAAAAAGCGAGCTGGACTGTCAACTTACAAGTAAGTGGTGACTCCAAATCGCGACGATAAACAAAACACGTCGGCCAAAGCACGATTGCGAAAGTTGTACACGACGATGCTGACGAAGTTTGATTTCGTGGTACAGGACGATGAAGCTTACGTCAAGCCAGACTTTAAACAGCTTCCTGGACAGGACGTAGAAAGGTGGTAGATGTTTTCAAGCACATTAAACTGTCAAAGTTCGCGAAGAAATATCTGGTGTGGCAGGCCATCTGAACCTGTGGCTTGAAGAGCAACGTTTACATTGCGACCGGAACCGTCAACCAGGAAATTTATCTGAGCGAGTGCCTACAAAATCGTCTACTGCTTTTCCTGAAGCGACACAATTGTTCCGTTCTATTTTGGCCGGATTTGGCATCTTGCCATTACGGAGAAAAGGCCATGGAGTGGTATGCTGCCAACAACGTTCAAGTGGTGCCCAAGGACAAGAACCCTCCCAACACGCCAGAGCTCCGTCCAATCGAACAATATTGGGCCATCGTCAAGCGGAACTTTAAGAAGACTCAAAAAGCTGTTTTGAACGAGAAACAGTTCAAGGCAAACTGGCGTTCTGCGGCAAATAAAGTGGACAAGGAGACTGTCGTTAAACGATTCGTGACAATTTGCGAAAGCAAAATGATTATTTTTGCCAATTATAATTTCATGTTATCAGCTGTATTTAGATCACAACGGAATTGTGAAAAAACCTCAATGGCAGAAATGCACCCAGCGGCTTGAATCTGATCTTGTAGGGGTTCTTTTAGGCAGGAACTTCCTTAAGGTTTCACTGTACAAAATCTTATCAAGTCTTTTCGTTCTCTTCGTTTCTTTTATCATTTTGTAATTCGATGAGTATTAAATAGCATACTTTGAAAAATTCAGATGATATCTTCTTGTGAATGATATATGTTTTTTAAAAAACAGCCGATAGAAGGAGGATTTCTGCCTCCCTTAAAACAACGATGAAGAGCGCATAGAATCAAAACAATTGTAAGCACAATACTCGCACAAAAAAATATGTGCGCAGTCATGAAAAATCCGACTGCGTCCCACTGATGCATTGGGACACACTTGGGACTCCATTATTTGATGATGTCCCGAGTGGTGAAGTCATTCAAAGAGACCCAGATGATCCAGCGGTCCACTGGTCAGGCAGAGGCAGAAAGCCAAAGACAGCAGATCCGGTGAAGGCAAGGAAGGTATTGAATCTGTTCGAGCGTCGACCGAACCTTTCGATCCGCGATGTGGCGCGGAGATTTCCATCTGTTTCATCGGAAAATGATGAAATGTGCCGGCCACCACGAGGCAAAATAAACGCCAGTAAGCTGTACCGAGAGTGGCTGACGAAACCAAGGTGCGACATGATGGACGACGAGGGTTACATCAAGCCGGATACAAATTTATGGTCTACGACAAATTCGCCAAAAAGTTCTTGGTTTAGCAGGCCATCTGGTGGAGTGGAGAAATGAGCCAGCCATACATCATGACAGGTACCATGAATGGGCAAATCTCCCGAAACGAGTGCCTCCGGAAGCGCCTCCAGAAGCGCCTGCTGCCCTTCTTGCGGTCTCACGGAGGCGAGACGTTAATTTGACCTGGTTGGGTATCTTGTTGTTTTTGACAGAAAGTTCGAGAATTTTACAGAAAGAAGGATTAAAATCCTAATCAACTGCTCTTATGTAGATAACTCTATTACTGTGAAATAAACAATCGGTTTATTGAATTATGTTTTAATTCAATAAATTAAAATCATACTTCGATAAAATGTTCCTTCACTCTGAGTCATGATTTGATACCTCAAACATTTTTTTTTTCAAAACTTTCACAAAACTACTTGTGCTTAACAGAAAGGAACATTCTTTGCTAAAATACGACCACAAAGTGAACAAATTGGTCATTCGGGGTAATGTATCATTCGAGATAATGTATTATTCGGGTAATTGCCAATCGTGGTAAAGATCTTTCGGGGAAATGGGTCATTCAGGGGTAGTGGCATTCGGAGTAATGGAATTCTAAAAAATGCCTTAAAGCCTTTGTAATGATCCTTTAATATATTTTTAAACGTGTGATTTATCCTCCATGCATGGTCTGCAAAACACTGGTAGATGTTAAACACATAATTAATTATTGCATTAAATATAAGAATTTCACGCCAACTCATCCAGTGGTTGGCAGCACCCTCTCAGAATCCTATGAAACTTTGTGGGTACATAGACTATGTCTTTCGAGCAACTTTGCATACTTTGTTTTTTTTAAATCATCTAGACTGTCATTTGAAAAGCGCTTAAGTATTTTGCTAGTTATTTTTGTTAAATCAACATTACTCAAACGGAAGAGCATATTTTTTTAAATAGGGCAATATAATTGTCTAAAAGTCCGCCATACAGTAACTAGTTGGGCAATTTTAAGAAAACAAAGTTTTTCTAACAATAAATTTTCAAAAATGTCAACAAAACTCAAAAAAGACAAGAAAGTGATGTACGAGTGACTTTTAGAAAATCGTCTTAACTCTGGTGAAAAAATTGTAAAAACTGTAAAACCGATTCCGACACGCGAATAAAAAAATATTAAATTAAATTTGCAAAAATGATATTTGACTAGGACAAAGCCAGCTTGTGCAATTTCAAGTCCAAGTATGGTTGAAAGCAGAATGGCACTGATACAATCTCATGGGTCTGTTTGATGCTATGGTTGGTAATATAGCGAATGGCAAGAGAGCAAGCCTTGCTCAAGATTATGGAAACACAATCAAAACTCCTCGGAAACTCTGTGACTGGGCAGTTGAACAGACAAATACGGGTATTACAAAACTGAATTTCTGCTTTATATCAGCTGAACAGTATGCAACAATGTCAGAAGAAGTTGAGGAGTTATAGCCACGTAAATACAAAACCTGGTACACAGGTTCATTGCTTTGTACCTATTTCCGAAAGTCAAATTTCAGCTAAAAGGTTTTCTGATTCAAAGGGCAATCAAAAAAAAAAATTAACTATGTGCGAAAAACGATTTATAAAGTAAATATATGCAGTTATGTCAATTACTAATACGTAAAAAACTAATACGTGTACATATAAAAAATCAATAAAATAAAACCCTTACCAAGCAAAAACCTATGAGTTTTCATTGACATAAACAGTATTTCGAAAATTCATATAACGTCATATTTGAATCGTCTTTTAAATGGATATGCATCAGTCTTATCAGATTAGAATTTTATAATTTGATAAGATTTGCTGCATATCTCTTTAAAGACGATTCAATTATGACGTCCGCTATTTTTTTAGATTTATCAGCCTTCTATCACAATTTTTCTCAAACCTTTCACACGTTCTGTAACAAATTTTGACCTTCCTAGACCCCCTCCCCTTTTAAAGATTTTTTTTTTCATAAAAGTGCCCATCTTTGCAATGTATAGTGAACTTTAAGACAATTATATTGCCTTTATTAGGCAAAAATTCGTCCAAATTGGCTTAAAATTTTAAAATATTTTTTTTAGTGTGTAAGAATCGATTTTACATTCTTTACAATTTTGTTCAAAAGAGCTCAGACAGGTTTCTAAAGTCACCCATGCTTCACTTTTTTGTAAGTCTTGTAATTTTTGAGTTATGTTGATTTAAACAAAATCGATCAAAAACCTTAAGCCCTTTTCAAATGGTAGTCTAGACAAATTTTGAAAAAATAAAACAAGGTATGCAAAGTTGCTTTGAAGAGACAAAGTCTACACACTCACAAAGTTTCATAGGATTCTGAGAGGGTGCTGCCAAACACTGGATGAGTGGGCGTGATGTTTGTTTATAATTAAATTTTGATGCATAGCCTGAGTATTGATAAAATGTAAATTATTCATATTTGTTTAAACACGGAACCGAAAACTATTATTAAATAATTAAAATGGAACTTCGGTGACCTTTTTT
>JASCZW010020141.1:0-12720 GCA_034211315.2 Aedes japonicus | reverse complement strand
GCCTAGATGCAGACCATGGATTTTCCAAATTTTCCAACGGTGCACATTTTTTCCCTTCTTTCGGCTTCCATGTTGATTGTTTGCAAAGTACAGTCGGTTTGCGGAATGTCAAAAATACATTCGTGAAGCTGACAAAATTTCCGACGCGTGGGCGCCAAGAACTTTCAAATCCGTCCACCAGGAGCGCCACAATATGAGCAAAAGTTTTTTCCATTTCTAAATGAAGCAAGCCTTAATTTTCTTTTCTCAAGTTCCATGATCCGTAATTTCGAGATGCGTCGATCAATCGAGAAAAACTTTTCACCAATTTCTTTGTCGATGAAACATCAACAAATGCCTGTCAATCACTTTTTGTTCCAACCGTCAGGGACGCGGTGGTGTATTAAACCGTGCGTCAAGATTTACTTTGAATTGTATTTTAGTCTATCTACAATATATAAAAATGAATTTCTGTCGAAATATACTGATTCGATCAGCGAGAAACCTTATATGGATGAATTTTTGGGGCCGGGGGAGATTCTGATGATAGTTAGAGACCCGTCTCTTCTCTGAAAGGGGAGGCTCCCATACAAATGAAACAGAAATTTCTGCATAACTCAAGAACTAATCAAGCAAATGGAACCAAATTTGGCATGTGGAAGTTTTCGAAGGCGAAACATGTTTCGACGGTGGTTTGAGACCCCTCCGCCATCTGGAAGGAGGGACTCTCATACAAATAAAAAATAAATTTAAGAAAATCATGAGAATTTACCTTTTTGTTATGATTTTTTTTTATGAAGGGGTTTTTGGGGTCGGAAAACGTTCTTATGATGGTTCGAGACTCCTCTCCTGTCTGAAAGAGTGGCTATCATGGTGATGTAAAACTGCTCCACTCTCTGAAAAGAGGGCTCTAATACAAAGAGAGGAGAGAAAAAATTCTGCACAACCACGTTGATAATCCAACCTGGTGCGCAACAAAAATCGCAGAAACGTTGAAAATCGCCAAATAAACCGTGTATGATGTGCTCACACGTTTCAGGGAGAGAGAGAGAGAGAGAGAGAGAGAGAAAGAGAGAGCGTGGATCTAGTGCCTCGAAGTAAGCGTCGTAGTGAAACATATGACCGCAAGCTGAACCAGAAGGTGTTGAGAACCGTCAGAGCAAACCCTAGACTATCAGATAATGAAATCGCACAAAAATACGCTGCTGCTCGCAGTACCGTTCGAAGAATTCGTTTGCGAGCAGGATATCGTTCTTATCGAGCCAGCAAGCAACCAAACAGAACGTTGAAGCAAAGTTTCGTCACCAAAACTCGAGCTCGGAAATTGTACCAGCAGGTTTTGACGAAGTACCAAGGATGCCTGCTCATCGACGATGAAACCTACGTCAAAATGGATTTCGGACAGCTTCCTGGCCAAAAATTCTACATAGCGACGGCACGAGGAGATGTTCCTGCGAAGTTTAAGTTTGCTTTTATGGACAAATTTGCCAAAAAAAACTGATGATTTGGCAAGGGATATGCAGCTGCGGAGCAAAGACCAAAGTGTTCGTGACGAATAAGACGATGGACTCGAAGCTGTACAAGGAAGAATGCCTCAAAAACCGCGTACTACCTTTCATTAAAGCCCATAAAGGTCCCGTGAAGTTTTGGCCAGATTTGGCGAGTTGCCACTACAGCCGGGAAGTCATCCAGTGGTACCGCGATAATAACGTAGATTTCATCGATAAAAACATAAATCCACCCAACTGCCCGCAGTTCCAGCCCATCGAGAGATTTTGGGCAATAATGAAGCGGAAGCTTAAGAAAAGTGGAAAAACGGCTCGGGACGCGACTCAGATGACCAAAATGTGGAACAAATGTGCCAAGGAAGTTGACTCCGGAGGTGTGCAGCGTTTGATGGGAGGAATAAAGAAGAAAGTGCGAATTTTCATTAGAAACAAAGAGAAATGATTTGTATTGATATTTTTTCCTTAAAGAACAGTGAATTACCTTTGTTTTGATGTATTAAAATTATTTGTATGATTTTATTATTCCGGATTCTAAATGGACATAGCTTAACAAGACGCTGATATGATCGCTAGTTCTCTATGACCACAAAACATGGACTTTGCTCGCGAAGGACCTACGCACCCTTGGTGTCTTCATACGAAAGGTTCTGCGCCTTCGGTAGAGTTCAGATGGTTGGAACGCGAATGAACCACAAATTGCATGAGTTGCTGAGAGAATCTCTCATCGTCCACATCGCATAAATCTGTCGACAGATGTGTTAGAATCGACCATGAAGTTTGGTCGATGGTCATTTGGCGTGGAATCCATCTATAATATCGTCATAAAAATTCCCCGGAAAACTCAATAATAATTTCAAGACGATGTACGTTTTTGATTATTGGATCAATCACAATAATCCGTTATTTTACGACATCTCCATTTTTATAAGTTATACATCAATGGTTTCATCAAATCACGCTTTTCGAGCTCAAGAAATAGGGGCCCTACAAACTAAACCAGTGAAGTCCAGAACCAAATTCGGAACGTGTGACAGGACAGGATTCCATCGTGCTGCCAGTGTTTTGAAGTAATAGACCGCGCTATAAAAACTCTGCCTACTGATTTGCAAATTTTTCGTGGTCACGAGAAGCCCGAGATTCTCCATTGCATTTCATTGGAAATTCCGTCACACTTCACATGCAACCAAAAAATCAAATCTGCGCTCATCAGATCCGACCCAAGCGCTAGTCAGGCCAATATTTTCGGGAAATGAGACCTACGTCAGTTTCGATATCTCTGCAAAAGTGGCGAGCGGTGAAGAAGAGATTGTCTGTATAGGCAAAAACCATCCATTGTGCGAGCGTTATTACCGCGCCTCCCTCCCGCGCCACCAGGTCGATCCAACCTACCACAGATGGACGACGACAACGACGACGACGATGATAGAAACGATGATGATGGTGATTGAAGAAGATCCAACCAGTTCGTCGGCGGCGCTAGAGCTTTTCCCCACTAGCATTGTGCGCCCCCTGATGGTGTGTATCTGCGCCGCGTCGGTCGCTGGGCTGGTGGGTAGCCTAGAGATTGTCCGTGCGAAAGGAGAGAAGAAAAAAACACGGATTGAAAATTCGGGCTGGGTGACGGGAGGGGGTGCGTTTCAGTTCAGCACCACATGGACGTATTATGACGTACGCCTCTTCCCGTTGTTCGGTTAGAAAGCTTGCCAAACGGCATTAAATATCTTCAAGGGGGAAAAGCATCAGCGCAAGTGGAAGAGTTTCGCAAAAACCATTGCGATTGGACAGACGGCCGGCGGGTGCGCGGAATAGATGGAGTCACGTGAAGGGGAGAGAATGTACTGCAGGAAAATAGTTTCAAATCCGTTAGTGGGTTTTTGAACGCGAACGGAGTGTTTTGGAAGAATGGGTTTGAATTCCAAATGGGACTTCTTCGATAGAATATATTAATATATTGGATGGACCAGGTTAATGCATTAAACACACAGAAATTCTATTCAATTTGTCGTCAGCGCAAACACTTTCCCACTTTTGCCGTGTGACTTGAGCAATTGGAACGGAGCGATCCGATTGTTGCTTGTTTTTATTTAGATTAGATTGCAAATATTTATAAGTGAGAACGACAGGCCACGGATGCAAAGTCAGATGCAATCCCAACGCGAGCAGCGAGAAGACAAACGATGAGAAATGCACGAACCAAAGAAGAGATACGATCTAATAATGTCATTCATTACAAACACACGGCCAATCCCACTCCCAGTGACGGTCGTTTCAACACATTATCGGATTTTCCGCTCCTGACATATGTTTCAGTATAAGTGTGTTTCAATTAGCG
Organism: Aedes japonicus; assembly: GCA_034211315.2. Classification (NCBI taxonomy): domain Eukaryota; kingdom Metazoa; phylum Arthropoda; class Insecta; order Diptera; family Culicidae; genus Aedes; species Aedes japonicus. The sequence goes on along the minus strand of JASCZW010020141.1, from coordinate 8,901 downwards.
GCGGATTCTTCCCGTCTTGGAACGGTTTTTTTTGTTTATGTTTTGTTAAATTGAGACATTTAAACCCAACAGCTCCTCATCGAACCAAAAACTGGAAGAAGCCGGGAAGGCGAGATTATCTTCCGCTCTATGCACGGCGATGTTTAACGGCGATAAGCCGGCAGATAAGGCGACCCAAGTGGCAGTCGGTCGGTCCATTCGTCTATCTGTTTCTCTGTCAGGCATAATTTGCTTCAGGTTCAGACAAATAATTTCCAAGTCTCGTCTGTTGATTGAGTGCTCGACTTTTTCCAGTTTCTTTTGGCCTACCGATTTATGCTCCAACACCAACATCAACAACAACAAGTGTGCGAGCAAGGCAGATCGCTGATTGGTGTTATGAAACCTGCTACCATGATCACTCCGGCGCGGCGGCGGCCGATGGACGGACTCATACAGTGTTTGCTATGGACAAGCAGAACGTTGAGGAGCGATGCGATGTGACGTAACACAACACCCGCGAGAAGACCGACGACGTTCTGGTTCTGAGCCAGAATACATTAACTGATAGGGCAATCGAAAAAATTTAAAAGTGATTCATCCATCACTAGGGAGGAGGGGATGGGGTTGTCTTGGCGACGGAAAACGGCGATGGAGGATGACGTGTGTTTGCTTCGTCGGTTAAGGCATACGGCGTCAAATGGATGGCGTAAACATAGATTTGATTTTTGTTGTTTGGCGCATTATGGACTTCTCTGGGGTGGAATTTTTAATTCTTTGCATTTTAATGGGTTGATCAGTAAGAAGTTAACAACACAATTTATCTCTTAGTACCAACTGTTATTCATGGAAGTTTCCTAATAGTACTGCAGAAACTTCAATTGAGTTATAAGCGTAGTTGTTTTAATCGTGCATTTCAAACACTTGAGCACCCCTCATTTTGTAGGTGTATGTGAAGGAATGTTGACTCGATTTTTTTTTTGTCATTTTCTTTTCAGTTGCCAAAGGGCGTCGAAGCAAGAAGAACAGTGTGTCAAAATTTTGCAAGCGCATAAGCAAAATCCAATTTATTCCCGCAGGTCAAAATCAGGTAATATTGCCAAATCAACCGTGACGCATGTTATTAAATTGTGTAGTGAATCAGTTGGAAATAGAAATCTTTAAGTCGCAGCGACCGGAAGAATAGTGGCCGGCATTTTCAAACGCAATCCCAACCTTTCCATCAGAGATATGGGAAACAAATTGCGAAAGTCCCCCCCAACAAAGAAATGAGCTGAACTGTCAACATATAACAACAGTCAAAGGAACAGCGCGTAAGTTGTACACGAGTTTGTTGACCAAGTTTGATTGTGTCGTAATGGATGATGAAACAAACGTCAAGGCTGATTTCAAGCAGCTCCCAGGTCGGGAGTTTTATACGGCTACCGGAAAAGGAAAGATTGGAAAAGAATTGGAAAGAAAATGATAAGTTTAAACAGAAAAAAAATACAAAGTTCCCGAAAAAATACTCGGTTTGGCCGGCAATATTGCACCTGTGGGCTTGTAAGCGAAAGTTTCATGACAACTGGCACTGTCAACCAAGATGCTTGCAAAAACACATCCTCGACGATGGCATCCCCAGTTTACATCGCAGAATGCCTGAAAAAGCGTGTATTCACGCTAAGAAAAAAGCACCCAGCGGAACAGTTCAGTGTGGGAAGCCAACTTTGGGTATAATCATGTTTACCTACCGATAGTTACAAGTTACTTACTTTTGGATAAAATTTTACCCAAAACTTAGTTATTTGAACCCAACGGTAGGTAAACATGATTATACCCAAAGTTGGCTTCCCACACTTAACTGCTCCGCTGGGTACTTTTTTCTTAGAGTGTTGTCGTTCAGCCGCAAGCAGCATTGACAACACTGTGTGTTTGTTTTGAATCGCTGTCTCTATCGACTGTTTTTATTTACTGTTTATTTGCAACTTCGACTCTTGCTTCACTTGGAAACTGTACGTCCCGAACTGTTCAGTCAGCGTCGGGAGATGGCGCCATGGAGGAGGAACAACTAAACCGCGACGCGCAGTAAACAGTACACTGAAAATTTATTTTCGTAAAGTAGCTATCACGGGTTTCGTAAACATGGATTTTGTACATAGAACACATGCCTCGTACATTGTATGAAACATTAATAATGCTTTTTATCTGGTGAAATGCTATCATTACACATTTTTGTAAAATGCACGAAATGAACTTCGTGATGACCAACCTGAGAAATCGCTGTTTCTCTTTTATAACGTATTCATACTTGATGGTGTTTCTGCTGGTATCGGCGGGAAAAATTTATCTAACCCAAAATAAAAACTAAAGCGCTGCCGAAAGCTATAACTTCATGCTCATTAATGAAACATGTTCTCACAAGAGATCAACCATGGCGTCAGAATCAGCACTTTTCAAATATGCCAGTTCGTCGGGGTTGCGCTTTTTTTGTCAATTACATTTTGAGTCGATAAAGTAGATCTGTCAGTCCTTCATGCAAGCAGAGAGACGTTTCTTTTTAATTTGTGACCAAATATTCGTAACTCTTTGTATTGTATTCGTACAATGTACGAATGTTCTTTCTGTGTCAACAAAAGCTTCATGCTTTTGACAGTTCCGCGTGTGACATTAATAACGAATGTATTTTCATAAAAAGAACAAATCAGTTTCGTTGCAGAAAACACCGAATGGATTTGTGAGTATTACCTTAGATTTTGTTATATAAACTAAAATAAACTTTCAGTGTATTGACAAACTTTACATCCACTTCCATCGAGAGTTCCTAATGTTATTAAATGAGTTGTGTATCTTTTTGTGAAACATACTACCAAATGTCTTATTAAATTTTTCTAAGCAAGTGTATAGCAATTTGAATATCGTTTGCAGCTCAAATAATGTATGTGCTATAATGAAAAAAATAATCGATCGTTACGTATTAGGGGTCATTCAAAAACGACGTCCACTCATTAGGAGGGAGGGGAGTATCAAATTTGTGACAATATGTGACAGGGGAGGGAGGGGGGTTATAAAAATGTGACATCCATCAATTTTGCATTAGGTCATCTAAATTTATCAGCGTTGCTACGAAAACAAAAGCGTCGAAAAGTTTGAGTGTACGCTTAATGAAAATACATACTTTACTTAGTTATGTGAGTGCGCAAAATTGTTTACTGTTGTCATACATGTTCTTATCGTCAATGAGCACGAACCGCACGAGCTGTGCTTCATTCTGAAACTTCGTCGAAGTTTGGTTTTGTTGAAAATCCTATTGTGTTCGTTTTTGGTGGCGTTGAATTTTGATTTAATTCAAACGCTGGCTGATGCATTTTGTCGTGCATAACCGCTGCGCAATTAACAAGCCAACCATGGTGTGTGAATAATGGCGAGGTATAAAAAATTAATCCTATTGTGAATAACTTTTCAAATCGAAAATCAGAACCTTGAAACGGAAGCTTCGAAACCGAAAGATACACTGATGTTTTTTTCAAGCCAGCAGACAAGGGACCTTCTGTTGCGAATGGAGAGATTGTTAAAAAATGTTCCAAAAGTACCACCGGATGAAGGAACTCCGGCATCGCAGCCTTTCAGTTCTTCACAAGCTCCTCCGGATTCGGACAAAAAAGTTCCCTCTAATTTTGCATGTATTTGATGGGGTGTAATTTCCAAGGAATTGGATATTTCTAGCCTGCTGATTAGAGAGCGATATGACATGCTTTTGGCTATACAGAAATAGACGCTGTTTGACCTGATAATCCGTAGGAAATCGCTAAATATGGCCCTAGAGAAGAAGAAATCAAATCAGCAACGACAAAAGACAAGCAGAATGAACAAAAAGAAGATTTTTGAGGAAGAATTTGAAACAAACGCTCATCTTACCAAGCGTCTCAAGATGCGGTCTAATAAAGGATGACCTCCGATGGAAAGTAACCAAGCATAGTTGCTGAAGTCGTTGATCGATCTGGATCAGCATGCAGCGTCAGCTGGGCAGAGAGGTGATGTTAAGAATTTGGAGTAACATGAAAATCTTTTATAGCAACAACAGCATTGTTAAAAATAAATAAGTACGCGAACAAACTTTTCAGTTTGTATAGTAAAGTATAACACAAATATCATAAATCTTGAAATCTTAATTTTATAGAATATGGGAAAGTGGTCAGGAAAACCGGTTACTTTAAAAAAGTGTATGATTAAGGAATCAAAATGTGCTTGAAATTTTGTTGGCAATAAAAAGTATGATCTAGATGAAGTGTTGCAAAAAAATTCAACGTTGAGAAAAACAGTCGGGAACTTTGAATAAAGCACCATCTTTTGCGAAAAAAAAATCAGCCATTTTTTTATCAACCAGAAATTTTGATTCCAGGCCTGTAAGGAAATTTCAAAATAGGTTCTTCTCTCTTTTTTGAGGTATAAAAAAATGAATGAAATTTTTTTCAATATTGCTAATAGTGATTTTAAAACAACCATTCGCGAACTAATCGTCTAAGGAAAACATTCTTGCGGTGGAAAGGGCTTTAAATTATCTCAGCAAGCTGAAAAATTAAACAATGGAAAAAATTTCACACAAAAGTTTCTAGGGCTGAGGAAAAACGCAAAATAACATCGTCTATACTAAAATTGCCCACAAAATTGAAATATTAATTTCTTGAAACCCATGTCAATGTGGGATGATTTCTTCATGTCCCGGTACGAGAATTACAGGGGAATTTCCCAGACTGTTCAAGGCAAATCCTTAATATGTTTCAAAAACAAAAAAACTCACAGCTTTCAAATTTCTATGGTTCTAAGAATCAAATTTTGCAATCAAAAACTATAAATTCTGGTGGAATATTCAAGATTCCATTTCTTTTTGACTTTCTGAACAGATATTATTTTTTGGACTTATGAGTACTTTCAAGCTTTTTACAACTTTTTTCTACGATTCATAATGTTTTGTCCATCTTTTCTACAAGGAAAGTAATGAATATTTCCACAGAATTTTCCATATTTCCGGAATGGATAAAGATTCAATATCGATATAATATAAAATTTCGCAATATTTTCAATATATTTTAAATCGCAAAAAGTGGGTTTGAATTTTTTCGTGATACAAACGGTGTTTTTTCTGATTCTTCAGAATAATTTTCCTTAACCGTGATATAATGTTGCGTAAAATATCTTTCCAGACCCTTTTTCTTCTTCTATTGATAAGACTATTTCACGCACTTTTGACTACTCAATTTATGTTTTACAACGTTTTCACTGCAAACTCAAATTATACATCTGTGCTGAACTGCGATCAGTCACTGGTATGTAAACCAGATTTTGCTCGATTATGGGGTAACTTTTGCTCAAAGATGTGTTACTTATGCACAAAAGTGAGGAAAAAACTGTTTCCACATTAAAACCAGGGTTGTCTCATAGATGTGTGAGTGCATTTTATAGTGTTGTTCATAAGTTTTGAATTTTTAAAGTAAGTATTCTTGGAAAAACTAAAATTGCTGTAAACTCAACTAAAACTCTCCATTTACCAAACTTTATCCATCGTAATCTCGTAATTTCGATGGCTGTAAAGATGTTAATGTAAATCACTCATACCGATGTGATCTAGAGGGAAAGTTACTTATCAGCATATTTAACAAAGCTTTGTTTTTGAATCTTCAAAAATTATCTCACCTTCAATATTTATTAAAAGTAATCAAAATATACAATGAAATTATTATTTGAATAGACATTTCTGAATCAGAATCAGTCAAGTTTTTTTTTTCTACTTTTCAACTAAGATTATTTCAAATTCAAAACTGACATGTTTCTCAAATTAGTGCTGTTTAAAAAAAAATATTTAAAAACAACTACGTTTTTTGCAAAAGAAAACATGTTATACGATAAGTTTTGTTCATCTGTTACAAATACCTTGATTTATCTCTGCCAGTTATTTCCATCTTAACACACTTCACCTATCTGTGGACAGAAGAACTTTACACATGTAATCATATACATGCAAAAAATACGTATTTATACCAATACAAAATAGGAATCAATTCAACTAAAATTTTGGTTTATATGTGGACCAATCACACTGATGGAATAATTCAACAAAAATTTTGAGTCGAAATAAAACTTCATGTTTTATAGAATTGAACATCGTGTTTTATTGTTCCAAACAAAATGTTTTCTTAACCCAACTTTTCACATTTGCTGAAATAATAAACATTGATTAACTGATACGACAAAACCATTTAATTGAAATAAAACTTAATGCTTTATAGAACTGAAAATCTTGTTTTATTGTTCTAAACATTTGTTTTCGTTAACCAGCTAAAGGCATTTGTTGATATAATAAACAATAATGAAATAATTCAAGAAAGCCATTGAATTGAAATAAAATATATTTTTTTGAATTGATTTTCCTGTTTAATTGTTCCACTCCCCACTACCTTGGATGATTAGCAAAATATTCTCAGGAATGAAACTATTAAGAGTTGGCAAGACCAAAACTCCCTCCGTTCTATAAAATGCAACTGGAAACTTTAGTTACAATTATGCTGTCTCGCATCAGAGCTGACCACTTGCCGTCAAAACACTGACTAGCCATGAGGAACTTTATTCCTAACGACCGTTGTGACCTATGCTCAATTACGGAAAGCTTAGAAATGTTTTACGACTGCCCAAAATACCGTTATATGCGGTACGGGTTTCCAAATTCCACGGAATAAAACTCTAATTTGATTCATTCTTGCGAAAAAAATGCAAAGCAGATTATATGCCATAACTTAGTACCTGAAAATCATAAAACATTTTAAACATTATGTTAGTATTTATATATTATTTCAACACATAGAATATGTTAATGAAATTCACTTTTAAATCATTCCACAATTGAAAACTATAGCCAATACTCGAGCCAACATTACTGAATTCGCGGCCAACTAATTCGAGGGTTTTGACATCACATTCACAAGACTTGACATTATTGGTCGGTTGGTCTGAGCCATATGACAGCTAGAGAAAAAAACAACATGTGGCTAGGCAGACTGACAGTATGAAATGTGCATTCAAAAACTCTTTTTATGTTGATACAATAAATTAACCATTTGAGTTTATTAATAAATGTAATTTTTATCAATCAAATATTATTTGAATTAATCTGAGACTGCGGTTATTACTTTAAATAATTTTATTTGTTTAATTAGAATGAAACTTTGAATTGATTTGAAACTATTTTATGAATTGAAACAATTAGAATTTTTGTATTGAAATGCAACAAATCGTTTTGTTGAATCAAAACAGAGTTACGTTTTTTTAGGGTGAAAAAATATTTGGTTCAATAAATTAATCATGTGAGTTTAAATATAAATGTGATTGTTTCGAATCAAATATTTTTTAAATTAATATCACACGGCGATGATTTCTATAAATAATTTTATTGGTTTGTTTTGAATGAAATTTTGAATTGATTTTGAACTTTCTAATGAATTGAAACAAATAGAAACTTTGTATATATACCAACAAAATATTTAGTTGATTCAAAGTAGAGTGATTTCTTTGCATGTTAATGATTAAATCTGAACTAAAATTCACGTTATTATTGAAATCGACAACATCAATATGCATACATTCTTTTTTTTTCGAAGTTGACATCCACCAGGAGGGGGGGGGGACATATTTGTAACAAAGTGTGACAGAGAGGGGGGGGAATAAAAACCTTAAATTTGATGGACGTCATTTTTTAATCATCCCTAAGCTGAATCAAGGAACACCCTAAATCGGGATTTTTTAAGCCTTTCGTTGAAAAGACAAAAGACAGGTAAATTTTTATTTCTACCCGTACATAGCACAACTTTCTTATGGGTACATTTCAATACAATGGAGTCTGTCATACATTTGAAACGAAGATAGGTACAAAGTCAACAAAGTGCTATATATTGGGAAGTTCTTCTCCTCATGAATTTAGTTTATCTTTCATAGCTTTTCAAGCTTTTGAAACACTGCTTCTTCTCTCCCTAAACCATACTATCCGAAACACACACACATATCCAATAGTATCAACTTGATTCTTTTCCATCGCGTCCAAACAGTAACAGGTAAGTCTGACTGCCACCGTGTCTGAGAAAAAATCCATATTTTTTTAATATTCTATTATGAAAAATACATTTAGTTGTTGACATCACGATAAACAATCAAAAAGGGCCAACAAAATTGCATAAACATAAATTTCGTTAATTTACAATAACTTGAGAATGGCTAGGATTACGAAAAAAGTTTGCACATAATTTTAGATAAAAAAAAAGTGCACAAAATTTAATTTGAGTTAAGTTAAAAAAAATTAACATTTTCAACATTTTCAAAACACTTAAAAAATTTACGTAATAAAAATTTAATAAAAAAAATATAAAAAATTAGAAAAGGGACCATCTGAAACTCTTCACCAGCTTTAAGGATATAACTTCAGCTTTTCTAAAAATAAAAACTAAGAGGATCGAAGCGGGGGTCCTTTGAGAAAATCAACGTTTTATGTTTTTTAAGCATGAACTTACGATTTCTTTAGTTTCAGTGTAGTTTTTCTTGAAGAACACATCATTACCTACAACTTTTTCTAAGACAATATTTTGATCGGATGAGTCGTTTGTGAGGAAATTTTTTTTTTTTTGAAAAATGGAACCCACATTTTAAATACGTCCTTATAGAAAATTAGTCCAGGATCATTTTGGATTTATTTTAATGGAAAACAAATGGAAAATTTTCATTCAGATCAGAGAGAGTAGGGTCCAACCGGTTTGCTATTCTGGCTGAAAATGCTCTAATGCGATTTATTTTAAATTGTACCTTACCAGAGAAAACAGAGACCTACTCCTACATCAAAATGTGTGGAGAGAATTCTACGAGGGGGAGGTGATAATGAACAGACCTAATCACTTCGCAGTTACT
>JASCZW010020140.1:0-12724 GCA_034211315.2 Aedes japonicus | reverse complement strand
GAATTGAATGAAGTATAAACGAATCGTCTATATAAGCTCAATGTTATATAATGAATAGTAACAGAAGTGATGCTTTAATTGAGCTACATTGATATTTTATGTATAGCTTTGTCTGTAAATAAGCAACATCAGTGCTCAATTAAACCTTCTAAATGTTGTTATTAAACGTCTGAATTAGCCAGCTGTACACTAGCTTTGATATTGGAGGTTCGGTTTACGTGCATTACTGCAAAGGGCATGTTGAAAAGAGGCGATTACAAGATATGACAATTGTTTGGTGGAGGAGTTCGTGACATCATTGAAAACACTTCCTGAAGTAAGTTGTCTATAAATTCAAAACTAGAAATATATTTAATTTAATCACTCACAATAACTCACAAACATAGTTTCCTTCTAAAAATTCTGTCCAAAAAACCTTTCCGACTAACAAAAACTCCGTACCCCACAACAAAGTACTAGTATGAAATCAGCAGCAATTTTAAACTCACAGCTACTTACGGTATGCTTTCTAATTTGAGGGTTTCTTTGTGCTTCCTGCAGTTTCCTCAGGATTAATAATTTTGTATCTTCTATTCCACTACGATTCAACTGATTCAATTCATTGCAAGCATTCAACGAATATCTCTAATCCAGTTTACTTCGATTTACTTCTTATTATGTATATATGACAAAGCTGTCAGCGCCCTGTGCTTATATAATTCCACATACAACTACCACGTTATCTACAATGCGAACACGGGTTGCGTTCACGGCTTTGACCCTTTCTATCTCGGCTTAACATCGCCCAGCCCGTAAGCCCTGTTGTTGATGATGATCACTGCAGGCTTACTTCTTTTATTCTCCAATCTCCAGAACAGTTAATTTTGCAACTGCTCATCTCTTCACTCCTGTACTAGTCCGCACCATCACCGATCGTATTCTTCAGTCTTACCTAATAAATACATCCTCGATAACTCCACGTTCCCAATTTTTCCGCTTTTCCGTATCCGCTACATAAACCAAATCTTCCAACGGTCACCTTCAGTGGTCCAAAATAATCTAACCCGGTGTATGAAAATTGATGTTCATGCACTGCCATTCGAAATTTCGGAAGTGGTGCCATTCTGGGGACTATTGGTTTCGCCTTTTGAATCTTACACCACAAGCAATCTCGAGCGACTCTTTCGGTATCAGCACCACTCATATCACGGGATCTCATTGTGCTTTCGCCTGCCTCTCCGAGTTCTTCTAGCACTCCTGCAGAATTACTCATCCAGTTTCGAATTTCAAAACCTGCACTAGCGTGTATTGTTCTAACACCTTTCGCTCTTACTATTGCTTCATCTTCTGTATCTACACTATCGAAGTAGTCATCGACATAATGTTATCGTAGTACGGCGTCGGCAGCCGCTGGATACTCCCTTAGATGCTGTCGAGCGTTGAGGTTTTTCACAAATTGGGCCATACATGGAGAACAGCTGGCGCCAAAAATCACTACGTTCATCTCGTAGATTGACAGTTTTGATCTGATCGAAAAAGAAAACGTTGAGCTTGTTGATCCTCACCTCGTACCCGGATCTGGTAAAACATCTCTCGAATGTCACCTCCGAACGCCACTTTTCGCTCACGGAAACCGTTGAATACTCCAGACAACGATGCAGCTAGATCTGGACCTTTTAGTAAGCAATCATTGAAAGACACACCGTTTACTTTTGCGGCAGCATCCCATACCATCCCATACCATGAAATAATTAAAATGACAGAATACACTATTAATTGATATCAAAACAGGAATACAAAAAATAATACTCATCATATGTCTGCACGAAAAATTACATGCATTCAAAATAAATGCAATATAAGACAAATTCCTTTTGGCCGTCCAGCTGCTTATAATGATATATAACATCAAAATATCAATATAAAAAACACCATCAGGATAGCCTTGTATCATGTTATGTTACAACTCAAAACGGTAGAATGACCAAATATTTGGCATAGTCAGATAGACATCAGATGGAAATGTATGATTTTTGACAGCTGCCTATCTGTCTAGGGAACGTCCATTAGTTATGTCGCGTAAAAAGTGACGTTTTATATCCCCCTTCCTTTGTCATGTTTTTAGTGTGGACCTTCAATTTTGTTTTGTACGGATTGTTACGTTTTCCCAACCCTCCTCTCCCCTTATACTGCGTGACATAATTAATGGACCTTCTCCTATGACAAATTAAGCTTAGTGAAATTTAACGCACACACACTATCGTGCCTATTGTCGTATGAACATTGTTTGTTTTCTACTATATGTTGAGACACAGAAACACCTTCCGAACACAAACACAACTGTAATTTAAAATTAGTCCAATAAATGAACAGTAAATGAAATTGGTATGACCCCATAATGCCTTGTTGACGTTTAATCATGTTTTTTCATCCCACAAGGATAAACTTACGGATAAATTGTTCGTTTGTTTTTTCAAAGATTTCTAGGATTTTTTTTCAATAGGGCGCATCTAACAATGAGAGATTCTCTCCTCTCTCGCTCTCTTTCATTTATTACAGCGCCATTATAAAATATTCGGAGGATTCTTTAGTACAGATCGAAACACAATAGTGCTGGCTAGCATACTCTACAAATAGTAGAATGAAAAGCGTAAAGCGGAATAGAATATGAATGAAAGAGAAAGTAATCAAAGAGAGCCTCTCAATTTCAGATTTGCCCTAATGAAAAAAACCATAGATTTGCCCTGTCATGTATTTTAGGTTCCCGCACTGAAGTGCCATGACGAGTGAAACTAAATGTAATCTAGGTACTTTTTTATTACCGTGTACGAATAAAAATTATAAACCGCACCTTATATAAAGTACATTGTCCGACAGCGGTTTGTTGTGCCGCTGTGAATAAACATTCCAATGCACGATCATCAATTTGCGGCTGACACTTCTATTCCTCTCTTCACTCCTATTCGGAAACCCCGTAAACAAACGTCAGGCGATACTTGAAGAGATGCAGTTTTTCATACTTACTCGGTCACTCAACTGAATTCCTGTTTAATCATCTTCTTTTCATGAAATGCCGCGTTCTGTCATGTTTCAAATTCGCGAATGAATTATCACGCACTGTTATTGTGAGGTAATCATTTTGTGATTATGTTTATGCATTTTGATTATTATAAAACAAAAGACATACGTCAATTAGGCATATATTTGAGCTCGTAGAGATGCATGTTCAAATATTTTCTCTATTAAATGCATGAAAATCACTCCTTCAGCAAAGTGAAGTATTTTCAGTCAGTCAGTAAGAAGCATACTGTTTACTTATATTCAATAAACCCGCGAATACGAACACACCGAAGGGACCATAATGGTCTTATTACATCTAGGTCTTATAATCAGCACCTTTAGGTTGAAAAGTCAAGGAATTGCGCCGCTATAGTCAAACTCTGCAAATGACGAGACTCTTAATAGGGATTTTACTATAAGGAATATTAAACTCATTATTGCACCATTTTGCCTTGATTAAGACCACAAAAAGCTGTCATATTGAAATTAATACATATCCGTGTTTCATATCCAAAAACAAACATCATCTCAATTAATATTATAATATATGACTATTCCACATGGTGGATTTATTTTTATAACACTTTTTGGCGTACAACCTTATTGTGCATTTTTGCATAAATTCTGTTTTTGAGTGTTTTGTCTAATTCCAGTCTTGAAGGAAAATTAAAATTTAATGTCATGATTGAGTGCTACATTTTTACCGTGTAGTTCGTTTGCTCGTTGAGAAATCCGATATAAACATTCAAATATAGCAGCGAAACATTACTTCTGGTCAAAAAGAACATTAAAATGTCGAGTACATCGCAGAAGCATAGAAATTTCGTGGCTGAGCCCATGGGAGAAAAGCCGGTGACGGATCTCGCCGGAGTAGGAGATGTGTTAGGAAAGCGGCTGGACGCCGCCGGGTTTGACAAGGTAGGTTTATCATTAGGAGAGTAATTCGTATAGAATCAGATACATAACCTTCAACTCGATTCCAGGCTTATACTGTGCTAGGCCAGTATCTGCTCCTGAAGAAGGATGCCGAGCTGTTCAAGGAATGGATGAAGGATACCTGCCAAGCCAATTCAAAGCAAGCCGCAGACTGTTACCAATGTCTTAACGATTGGTGTGAGGAATTCATGTGAATCACACCCAGAATCATCCCTGACTTATTCACTTCGTCGGTTTTCATTTTAAAACAGTTTCCAGATATTGGTATTTTAACACTCAGATTAATAAGCTTATAACTATAATTTGTGTCCAAATGTTTGTTACAATATAATGACTAATAGATTAAAATAGATGTATGTTTCGTTACTTGTGTGAATTCCCTTCTGGCAGAATACGTAGACAAATATTTCGCCCTTCACTCTAGACGTACGGTGATTCAAAATACACTGGAAATGAAATACATTTATTTACCTTAAATGTTCTTATGGAGATCTGAAAAATAATGAGATAATTTTTCTGAATTATTTACTTTTAAGGTTCTAGCTTTTCAACAATCAATATATGATTAAGTATTTAACGTTGCTAAAACAGTGATGCAATTCTTTGTCCAGGGAAGCCACCAAAGCAGAACGTTTCGGTTTCTATCCCAGACCCCTCCACCCCTCCGGACTAAGACATTCCAAACTTTCCAATGGAACTCATATGGGGTCTTAGAATTCTCTGCATCTTTCTTAAGTGTTTATTTATCAATACTTCCTTTCACCAAATGCGGCCAGGTTCAGGATAGTTTTTGATTATTAAATATTCCAACAATAGAATCGATAGAACCAGTGATTATTCCCAAAGTGCTGTTTCTATGGATGGATGTCTACAACACTCGTACAACCATCTAGGGCCGTGAAATATGGTTACCGCTAATAGCTAATAAAGGAACTTCCTGTGGATTTGAAAATAAAAAAAGCTTATATTTTAAATTGAACCATGAACAAAATGTGAATTAGTTCGAAACAAAATTCTGCTCGAAACATTTTTTTTTCAAAGAGAAAAAGTACATTCGATTTATCAGTTTATTTTACAACGTTGTTCAAATCACTAAATTCAAAAACTATATCAACTTTACGGTTACATCCATTAAGGGAACATCCATTCATTATGTCACGCAAAAAGTAACTTTTTATAACCCCCCCCCTCCTCCCTTACAGCGTGACATGATTAACGGACGTTTCCTAATGAAAACTGTTGTTCTAACTAGCTGTAAGCCAGTGAAAACGTGAGAAATGTTCTATTTTTGTATATCCTGAAAGGGGCATTTGAGGGAGGTGGATCGGCTTGGGTTTGATACTGGATATGTGTGTGCCGCCAGTACCTGCGCGATGCCGAGAAGGAAACGATACAATGTGAGCCGGGGAAACCCACGCCCAAGCTGGATAGCACCGTGTCGTTTCCGTTTCTGGCCGACGGAAGTGAAGCTGAAGACAGAAGTATGCCTTGGATCGTGGACTCGGGACCGACAAGCAACACCGTCGTAAGCCGAGTTTTTTTTCCTAGAGATGCACGAGAGCAATGTGAAGCACCTGGCGCTGGTCGACGGGAAGAACGCGACGGTAGTCAAAGGAGAAGGTCTCGGTGTCATCCAGTGACACGATGGCACGGGTAAGCAAACGGAAATAAAGCTTTGCCCAGCTTGTACGTTTTACACACCCACGTTGGCGATGAACCTTTTGACTGTTCCGTCGTTGGTGCAGATAAATGCAACATGGCAACCAAACCGCTGCCATAGCAACGGTTAAACAAGGCTTGTACTACCTCAGCAACCTAGCGAGGTCATCTTCCTGGCTGACAGGAACCACCCAAAGGACTGCAAGCATGAGAAGCATAGGAAGTTTGGCCACCGAGATCGTGACACGTTCAAAAGGAGAAGGAAAAGCTGTTATGCGGTTTGAAGATGCGTGAATGCTCGTTCACGCCGCATTCACGCATCTTCAGTCGGTGAGCGTTGCGGCAAGGAATAAAGCTCGGGCGATGACGCCAACTGATCTTGTGCACACGGACTTTTTCGCACCGATGAAAGTACCGTCGGCAAGTCGTTATCGTTGCCGGCGTCGGTGGTGTAGTGGTAGGCGTGACTGCTACTTAGCGCTCCAGTGGGTATGGGTTCAATCCCAGTCGACGTCGGTGGTTTTTCGGAGGTGAAAAAATCTGGTCACGTCTTCCTTCGGAAGGGAAGCAAAGCCGTTTGTCCCGGTCCATAGTCATGAGTTGATAGGTAGGGTCCACGTGGTGGAGTCGTCTTCCTGGCGTCGGTGATTGTCGCCATGTGAGGAAATAGGCCGACGGAAAAAAGAGAAAAAATTCGTTATCGCTATTTTATGACAATTATCGATGATTTTTCGAAGTCCTGCTGTGAACATAAGAATAATATTATTACACTTACTCAACCCAAAATCAACATCGTTAATGCGGAATCGCATCAATTCAACAGGTGTCAAGAAACGTAGCATTAGATTAGCTTCAAAAATATAGTGATGCATTACCAATGCAATAATGCTACTTTAGCAATGTCGTATGGCTGACACAAAACAAACAAACGTAACAAAAGAAACAGCATTTGTTCGATTTTAGTGGGGCCTTTTTCAGCGTTAATCCAACTTCAATGATGCACTAGATGTAATGCATACATTTGCCCTATACATGTATGTATGCTATTAGAGCCTCGTGGTTACTTGAGGCGCTATTTGGCAAAAGCGTTGAATACTCCCGTGTACCTGCAAAATATATTGCTATCCAGATCCGTTGAGGTCACGCCGTACGAGTTGTGGAACGACCGAAAACCGGATGTCGGACATCTACAGGCATTCCCCAAGTAACCACGAGGCTGTAAAAGCATGCATATATAGGGCATATGTATTACGTCTAGTGCATCATTGAAGTTGGATTAAAGCTGAAAAAGGCCCCACTAAGATCGAACTAATGCTATATGTTTTGTAATGCCATAAGACATTGCTAAAGTAGTATTATTGCATTGGTAATGCATCACTACATCCTTAAGCTAATCTTACGCTTCATTACTTGACAACTGTTGAATTGATGCGATCCCGCATTATCGATGTTGATTTTGGGTTGGATAAGTGCGATAATATAATGCTTGTGGTTACTTGGGTCAGAAACAGTGCTTGGGTGCACATTCCGCAACAGAAGGAGGAGAATGCCGTTGAACACCACTCGGTATTGAAGCCACATGTAATGGACACACCAACCGGTGAGACAATCGTCCACGATGACGATGACGGTGACGGCTGACGGGTATGATTTCACCACTGGCAGAAATTCAAACGAACCATCAAGTGAAGAGTCGAGCAAAGATCAAGCCACTGGAACCAAAGAGTCTCCAGGTGAACGGAGAAGATCCACAAGAGTTACGAAGGGAACTAGCCAGAACGCTATCGAAAAATCACCAGGGTCACCAGCACTACCTACCAACGAATCATACCGCAGCTTGGTTTACGTTGCGGTCAACTCGCTATACGTTGTGGTTTGCTATACGTTACGGACAACTCGCGGCCGGACATCTGTCTCAGCACATCACTGCATGAAAGAAAGGTGACGAAGCCGACCAACAGGGACTGGACCGAAGCAAAGCGGGTATTGCGGATTCTTAATTCAATGAAGAATTTGTGTCTCCCCTGGAATTCGGAAACCAAGGCCCGGAGTGCTTCGTCGACGCTGACCGGGCTTAATCAAACAGATCAAAGCAACTATGTTACCAGAATTGAAATAAGTTGTCAGTTGTTTTTTTCCCATTGATCAACCAAACCAGTCGGTTTTTAATTTGTCTGCTGTGCAACACATCAATGTTGGGACCGCCTTTCCGTACAGTTCGTTGTAAGTCTAACGGTGAAAAGAGGTTCCCATTGATCAGCAGGCGGGAGGTGGAGTGGCAATGAGCGAAAGTAGAGCGTTGAGATCCTGGTTAAATCCAAGTTCAAGCATTTTTTGGAACGTCTAGGTGTATCGCACACGGTAGAATGCTTGCATGAGATCCCAACTTACGGGATAGGTCAGGCGGCGGAGCTAGACAATCTGATCTTTCAGAGCAAGGGTGGATTGAAAGATGTTAAGCTCTGAGTTCAAACATTTCTGCCCGTCACTCGAGATATGTTTCTCTCGCGTGACTCACGTGGGCCTGGTTTTGAGAATGCGGAAGACGTGTTAGTAGTCACTGTTGAGTTGTGTCATCGGCCGGTGTTATCTCCCCCTCTCTTCCTTACCAACCCCACTATGCCTAGCAGGAATTTTTGTGGGACCATTCCGCTGAGCACCTCGTTCAGCAGCAGATACAACTCTCAATATATGTTGTTGAACATGTGGTGATAGAACCCTCTCGGAATACCATCACAGCCAGGAAACTTATAAGCGCTTTCCCTAATCGCCGTCCAGATTTCTTCTGTTGTGATCGGGTTCATACATTCTCCGTTTACAAGAATGTTTGGAGGGATAGCTGCTTCGCAGACAAAGCTGGTGTCATTATCTTCTCTTATCTCCTCAGAATGAAGGGCTGAGAAATAGTCGAGCATGTGCGTTTCGATCACACGTGCTTCTATTATTTATCCATCCTGCACTGCTTGCAATTGTTTGATGATGGACCTCTTCCTTCGCCTCTCTCCCAGCTGGAAGATGGAGATAAGTTCTCCAGCCACATGCACTTCAAGTGTGTGAAAACCTCCGTTGAAGCGCCAGAATCTAGCCTTTCAGCCGGTTGATGGTGGTAATTACCTAGGTGGTAACCACGAGGCTGTAATAGCGTGCATATATACGGCGTATGTGTGTGGATGATGAATATAATCATTCCTTAACAACCCTCTATATATACCTTGTCTATATGACCCATCCCTACCGTTCGCATCTCGCCCGCTTGAGGTTTCATACAACCCTACATCCTCCAACCCGATCAAGTTGCCCGAAAGCTCGACCTCTTTCGTATCCTGGCAGCGGTGAAGGTAAGACGTGTTGTCCGCAGTTAGATGAGTTCAACAACTCCAAAATGGTTGGTCTCTTGGTGGCCGAAATCGCACATTGGCGATCCTGCCAGGCAGCTGATTTTTTCAGCTGAAAAGAACAATCTGGAAATATTGTTCCTGCCACTTGGAGACTGGCCATACTGGGATTGCAGTTTTGTTTAGATAAGTAGTGTGTAATGTAAACCAAAACAACGGCATAATGCAGAATCAGGAGACAGAAAGCAAG
Source organism: Aedes japonicus (assembly GCA_034211315.2). NCBI lineage: Eukaryota > Metazoa > Arthropoda > Insecta > Diptera > Culicidae > Aedes > Aedes japonicus. Next base: position 3,505 of record JASCZW010020140.1, on the reverse strand, counting down.
CAAAAAGTTTCAAGCAGAAGAGTTTCCATAGTAACGGCAAAACAAAATCAAAAGTTACATACCCCATGGAAACAAAGTTTGATTTGCTTCTAATTTGCTTTCTTGCTTTTCTCGATAACAATTTCGCGGTTCAGTTGAAGTGCTGATACTTTTGAACCAGGAAATAATAAAGAAATAGAGACAGAATGATGATTTGGTAGCGGATCGAGACGACCGCGCTTTGGTAGCGGATCGAGACGACCGCGATTCTGTTCAGGTGGCGGATCGGGACGACCGCGATGGTTAGAACAAAAGAATTGGTAGCGGATCGGGACGACCGCGTTGGACAGGTGTGTTGATTGGACATAACAGCGGATCGGGACGACCGCGTAATTTCGACATTTGAACACGGAGCGGATCGAGACGACCGCGTGGAAAAGGCAAGCATTTTGAATACTTGCAATATTTTGCGTTCAAGCAAATAAGCTGTTTCTTTGAGTTTGCTCATTAGCTTGGCTTTTGTAGGGTTTGGAAACGTAATTGAATATTGAAGTTGGAAAACAAAATGGCTGTAGGAAGATATGTGCGTGCTCCTCGCTGGTTGAGTGACCCGATGTAGTAGCGATAGTTCGCAAGCATAGCAAAACAATACCAGCGAGAGCGACGGTGATAGTTTTGGTTGCAAAGAAGGAATCAGCGACGTTGAAAAGACGACAACCTCAATTGTCGGAAATAACTATGATGAATTAAGCCTGACGATGGGTCCGATAAGGATTCTGGCACAGAACACCCAAATGCTAACTAAAAATCAGATTTTCTACCACCGTTTGGAGCAGCTGGGAGAGACACTAAACAAACTAGTGAGAGCTCTAGGCTAAGGTCATACATGCATCGGAGCCAACGTGGAACCACATGAAGTTGACTATAGCTGGAACACTACCAACGTGAACGTAGGTGCATCGACGAAATCAACAAGTATTCGAAGAATACTACAGCCATCCTCTAACAACGGCCAACAGGATGTGGGAACAATTGGTTCGGTTCATCGATCGATTCGGGATCGGTGTATCCCTTTCAAACATCGATGACGCAGCGAAGCGCGCACACATTCTAGGCGAAAAGTAACAAGGCATAACCCGAGCTGATACAACTGCTACAACAAATTTGTGAAGAACATCGAAGCCTATTTACGTTCAATGGTGGTCGTGACAGCTGAACATGAAGCATTTACTAACATGACACAAGAGCAGAGCGAAGCACTAGCGGTAGCCCAGGGCCATTCAACGAGCGAGTTAGTCCGTGGGAAATCGCTTTCCTATAAGTACACAGATAAAAAGAAACACTGAATTTTCTGCGTTATCTAATGCACATAAAGGGAATGCTAGATTTGGCAGAAAATAATGGGATATTTCATGTAAATTTAAACGAGATAACGCCTGAATCCAGTCTGTTGTATGAAAGATTGCCAATATTGTTTTATGGAACATGAAAAGTTGCAAACAATTTCGTTGTTTACGTTTCCTTTAGCTTGGATTTAAACGAGAGGATATTTTACACGTTTGTTAAAATTAATTATTTTTTTCTGTGTAAATAAGATTGGTTTGTTAACCACGAAAGAGATCGCAAACGCCACAACAAAGAATGAGCAGCTCATAGAGGTACTGATTACTTAATTGATCTTTATTTGGCACTGGTGTTATATCCGCTATGTGTTCATCAGTTTCACCTATTGTCTCTGTTGGATCGGCGTCAGTATCTTCCCTTGTTTCTAAAACAATCGGCTTCAGATGAGAAACGTTACGGTATTATGTTTTTCCGGTTGATTTTGAGCGTATCTTCGCTTCTGATCCAGTCCAGCTCATAACTTCAAATAACTCAGATCCAAAATTACTGGACAACTTATGCTCCTTCATATTCCGCTTGGCTACCACAACATCACCCTCCTTCAATGTACTTTCCTTTGCTCTACTCCGTTTGTCGGCAACCTCAGCTAACGTTTGGCCAAGACACCTGAAACAATTTCAACTTCTGGATAACGACTTGTCCATTCGGGGAAGACTTCTAATCATGACAGGCTGCCCAACAATACCTGAGAGCCTACGCAAAAAAAAAACCTGAAAATTGCTCATGAAGGTCATCCGTCGACCGCGAAATTTGAAAGTATTTTAAGAGAGCGTGTGTGGTGGCCCGGTGTGGCGAGAGATGCGGAGGAATGGGTGAAGTCATGTCCCGTATGCGCAATCAAGCACTGCCCGTCGACAATAGAGTTTTCGTGAGCAAGGGTAAGTCGCTTAGAACAGTGTGCACTTCGTTTTCAGTTTCCTTACAGCGGCACTTCGATTTTCAATTCATACCACATGTGTGGCACACTGAGGCACACTTTTGACAGTTGAGCTTATAGAAATATGAAACCAGTAACCTTGCCAATATGCATTGCCTGGTTGCCAGGATTAGCAGAAAATATAATAAAAATTTGGGCTATCAACACTTCGGCACCTTCGGCACCTTCGGCACATTACGGGAACTCCCAGAACATTGCAACGCTTGTTGACACACTCAAAAAAATTAGCACAGGCGAAAAGTGTGCTGAGTGATCCACCACTTGGCTATAACGTTTTTTTCTCCCATGCATAGTGATTGTAATTTTTGAAAATTTATTTTCGAAATTGTTTTTTTTTTGCGATTGATTGAAATACTAATTGTATTAGGGCGGTTTTTTTTGTAAACGAAGGAATGGAAGTATTTTCCAGATACCGCACTTCTTTAGAGACAATCATTCATCCTCCAGCATCACGTGTAAGGTTTTCCGTACTAAATGGAGACTGGACATCAGCAACAATTTTCGGAAATTGAAAAGTGACTCGAAAGCTCGAGAAGATGCAAGGTGGAAGCTCGGAAATGCGGTATTCAACCAGGGGACACAATCGTAGTAGGACGACAGCCTCGTTGAAAAGGCGAATCACGATTCGACTATCGTAAGTACTGAAGAACGAAATGGCATGCTAGTTCTGAGTGGCGAAAGCAGTCATGACAGCAGAGATGACATGTGTCACAGACAAAGAAGGCATATCCTGGAGGCACTCCGAAGAAGCTATCCATTCAGAACGTTCGGAAGGCTGTAGAGCCAACTAAGACACTGCAGCACATCCATCACAGGTAGAAAATCCACATGCTGGCGTAGCTGACCGTCCAATGCGGGCAAAGAGAACAACTCAATATTTAGAAAATCACATAAGATTTGTTGATGATGAAGCAATCACCATGTTTTAAGGGCTTATTTAATCATGTATTTCAAATCACAATAAACAATTTATTCCCGAGTTTCCAGTTTTTTTTTATTCTGGAGAGGGGTGATGTGTGGATGATGAATATAATCATTCCTTAACAACCCTCTATATATACCTTGTCTATATGACCCATCCCTACCGTTCGCATCTCGCCCGCTTGAGGTTTCATACAACCCTACATCCTCCAACCCGATCAAGTTGCCCGAAAGCTCGACCTCTTTCGTATCCTGGCAGCGGTG
>JASCZW010020139.1:0-12724 GCA_034211315.2 Aedes japonicus | reverse complement strand
GCAAAAAACACTTAAACACTGGCCAGACTATAACTGCATATTATAAGCCTATCTTGATGATGAATTTCTTGTTGATATTTTTTGACAACCGTTATAACATGTTATAACTCTAGGAATCAAATGGTGTCAGTTTATTTCAGGGTAACCCATGTGTAAAAATCATATTTTACCATTTCGACCATTTTGGACAGAAGATCCATGCAAAAAATACTGTCAAACTGCGTTCTCAGCTGACCATGTTAAGCGCACCATTTTGACCCATCAATGTAAATTTAGAGCAATTACATTGCTAGTTCCCATACGAACTGCCGCTGAAATGTTCGTGTCTTAAAAATACAATTTGAGCTGAAAATGAAAATAAGGAATTGGATGATGCTAGTCAGACTCTGGGATGAAATCGGCGATCATCACACCCAATAATTGCGATGCAATTATTTTTTATAAAGTTAAGGAAACCTTGCTGCAGCGCGAATTTAATTATAGTAAATTGATGATTTTGAAGTTTGCATTTAGGTGTATATTTGAGCTATCATTAAAATGGCTTACTTGACATCACGCACTAAGATTATTTTTTCGTATATTCACGTACGTTTGTTTTGTAACCACATTTTTCGTATATTGGACACATGCTCCATAAAGCAACATTCGGATAAATTGGCCCGTTGAGGTGGCAGACTCGTTCGTGCCTCGATCTACCCCGCAGTAGGATGTTAGGCAAAGTTAACGTCCTTGGTTCGAGTACTACTTTACCCATGCCCTTTCGCTCAATTTTCATTACTTCTGTTCCATTTCCAATCTACTGTACACTGACGGAACTTTCAACACTTTCTCTTCATATCTTTCATTCTAGCAAACATTACTGTCCACTCTTGGTGCCTCATGGCGATGAGCGAACATCTCCTTCTACATCATAATCGTTACTCCACGCACGACGAATAGAATACATAACAATTAGAGTTTGTTTATTTTCAGTGCATCCAGTTTGTCGTTTTATGTGATTGAAATGTCTTTTTTTCTTGTTAAAAGAAACTTTTTGTACTCATCTATTCTTCTGGTCTTGTTCATTTCCATCAAAAAATTGACAGAAATACTTCACTTTTTAAATAACAAACACTTTTGATAAAGCACTTTTACAAGAGTATTTGTAGAACGATTGAAATTGGAAAACTAGGAAAATTTATTTTATTTCAGTTGTTCACTTATAGAATGAAAAACTACAATAATGGACAGCTCTATGAGGTTGTACGCGAAGAAGACGTAGAACTACGTTTCAATGTATAATGAATGTTATAATCATTTGTTTCAATAGTTCGTGACGGTTGCCATTTGTAAAATTTCTATTTTGAATGCTGCTATTGTCAAGAACTTGCTTTATATTAACGCTTCGGATAAAGACCGTTTAAATTTCCGAACCGTGTTTGAAATTGTACAGAAGATTTAAGGTATGCGGTGAACGGAAAGCTGAAGCTTTTTTAGCCACCGCTGGTTTCCAATTGTCAAGAATTTGGAACGGTATGTTAGATATATTTTAATCTAAATAAACTCTTTAGCTGGGAAAGTAGAATTGGTCCTCCAAAAAATAACGGATTTCAAATGGTTTAAATGATCGATCTTCATCAGCCAGCAATACTAGCGTCATATTTGCAACAGTTTTTAGCAGATAATTGAATTCAATTATCTGTTAATTACTGATAACTGGTCATGTTGTTATTGCATTTTCTACACACATTAGCGATGACGATGATTGTGACTGTCTTATACCGTTCATACCACTCAGCCGCCTTACCAAAAGATGGCTGCCAACTAGATCACACTTATTTCGCTCGTGGTTGACCCAACCGCCTGATCGGATACTACCGTTCAAATGCCCTCAGGTCGTTTTCAATCTTGTATCTTTCATTTTCAAAGCCTGCCGTTGCCTTACGGACCTATCAATACACTTTCTCTTCATGTCTTTGTGTTCTAGCAATAAAATTACTGTCCGCTCCTAGCGCTTCGCATGGAGATGAGAAATTATCTGCTTCTGAAAAAACTTCATACCCTAATTGCTTATGTTGACAGAATTTCGTCTAAAATGTGCATACTTCTTAAGTGTCGTGTTCTAATAACTTGACTAATAGTTCGTAATGTATTAAGTAAATTTACTCTACCAAACTAAATTATAAGATATCACCTTATATGTGCGTTATTATAAATAGTTTAATGTTGAAAATCAATAGTTTTCAATATTGGAATCGACGCATAGAAATATTTCGGGTTGGGGCGATTGGGAAACGCTTGAGATATTTACACTCAAAACCTGACCGCTTTTCGAGACGGTCGCAATAGGTTTTTTTTTAGTTGAAAACAAAGACGTAGTCCTACGTCAATAAAACTGGAACACTTTTTCAAACTGTCACTAGAAAACGCGAGCAAATTCCTTAAAATTCTATTAGAAAAAGCTTGTCATTTTACATCTTTTATCTATTTTGTCTGTAACTTACAGACTTCTTCTGTGGTCGAAGTCGTTGAGTGCTTGACTCTGAAGGAGCCTGTATGTCACAGACGATATTGGCCTATCTGTCAGAAGATTAGCGTTTTTTAATAGAATTTAAAGGAATTTGCTCACGTTTAATAGTGATAGTTTGAAAAAGTGTTTCAGTTTTTTATTTCTCATTTTTGAATTAGTTTAAATTTTCGTAGCTTTCCAATGCCAGAGATAAAAATATTTTGACCAGTCTAAAGTTCCTAGCTTCACAAGACTATATTTTGAAAAAGGCCGATGTATTTTGTATGCATACAAAATATTTTCAACATATCATTTACCTCAACATCTGCCGGGAGTTTTGAAATTACGTCTGAGAAGGAGTTGATCATACCAAAGAACAAAAAAAAATCCATACAATCAAAAATAAAACTAACTCTTTGAATTGCCAATTTCTACAATGAAAGATTTTTTCGTTTGGAAATTTTTGAAGCAAACGGAGAATAAATAAAATTTTCTGAAGGATGGAGAAAACTTCAAATAAAACGTTTATGGCAAGAAGCTTATTATGAATTCATATGAAAAGAATGTTTATGAAAATTTTTTAACAAAATTTCTGAAAGCAACAACTTTATCAGTGCAACCGTTTTTAAGATATTTTAGAAACAAATTCGGTATATTTTACTATAGATTATATTTTGCAATCGTCATTTTTATAAATTATTTGTGATTCCCTATCTGGAGTGATATACCTTCCGAAATTAACATTTTATTTCAAATTTCTTTTTCTCTGACTATTGGCCTATTGAGAACCACCTTAACAATGGGCTGGAAATCAAAAAGAAAAAATCATGTAATTTTTCCACCAAATCGAAACAGAATTTACCAGTTGGATCAGTTGGAATAAGCACAGAGAATAGACATTGATGTCCATATACCTTTTCTTGAAAAACGTGTGTAAAAGTTAATGTGAGCAGCATAAACAAGTGTAGAAAAAACGAACAAAACTTTTCAGGTTATGTGCTAGGCTTTGTATTAATAAACATTGACATGACAGTTATCACACAACTGCAGCGCCGCCTACCAGGAGCATAACAACATACATTTGAAATGTCGGTTTAAAGTTTTACACAAGTAGCAGATCGAAGATGAACGTCTGTTCTCTGTGGAATAAGATCAATAATCAATGTTTCCTAGGGTTTTTTTTTAATTTTGAATATTTATGAATTTTAAATAACTTATGACTCCTAGAGGGTTTGAGCTGTTTAGTGGAATACTTGTAACTATAAATTAGAAGAAAAATTAGTAATCTCCATTTAATTCCAACTACCTTTGCTTATCTTCGACAGATACGCGTATCTCGAGTCGAGTTATTAGTACGAGACACTAAAGAAGTCTACACATTGTAGACGAAATACGCGTATCTGTCGAAGATAAGCAAAGGTAGTTGGAATTAAATGGAGATTACTAATTTTTCTTCTAATTTATAGTAACTTATGACTGTTTATATAAGAAAAAATAATGAATTAAATATGTCTTAATCGCTAAATTATATTCAGTTTCTGAAAGCACCCAAAACTATTTTGTAATCAAATATTTAAAAGTCAATTTTCACAATATTAAAATTCGCTCAAGTTAACTATGATACTATATTTTGGAAAACATCACAAAACCAGAGTTACTGAGAGAAGCAAGACATAACTGAGAATTGAAAAGGAAAGAAAAAACAGGACGTGGAGTTTTCTGATTGGTAATCAACTGGAAATATGACAGAAATTTTAATGTTTGTTTGTTCAGTCGTGCTTTCGATGAATACCAATTAAAAACTTATTACGGTGTTTGTTATTTTTTAACTAAATTATTGAACGTTCGGAAAACTTTGATATTAATTTTCACTCGAAACTACACCTTTTTCGTTGGAATTTCTTTCCGTGGACATGTACCATTCTGTTTAAACTTGCTTTTTAGATGACTTGGTAACTACGGTTCGGCCTACTTTTGTTCAGCCATCATCAGACACTTTATACAGATTGCAAGCTTACCTCTCGGAAAATTAAATCAATCCATTTTTTGAATACCTGCGTGAATGGAAAATTTGTGTTTGTTACATCCGTATATTAAACATGCAAATTTAGTGTTATTTATTTGAATTTTTATTTTGATTTGGTTTCAACCAGATTCATTTGCTGGTTTCATTTTTTCAAGATTGGAATCAAGTTTTTATTCAGTACATTCTCTTAGTGGATCGAAAATTATATTCTCAGATTCCATGAATATTCGTTTATAATTCTATTATGCGCTGTAACCGCATAGTAATATGACTCCATAATACGTAATGAGGATTTCAGATTTTAAAAACCCAACCTTATAGTTGCAGTAAAAGAAATTCATCGGTTATCTTTCTGGAATAGGTGATATTTCCTTAGAATAAACGTTAAATTTGTTAGCTTCTAATAATTTAAACGAAATGTTCATATAATTTGCATAATTTTTCTTGATTTCTTTTATGTTTCTTTTAGAGTTGAACATGTTTCGCCCTTAATATCTTAAATACAAACAATGAATGGAAAGCATAAGATCATAGATGTAAATGTATCTCTCGACACTCATACGAAAATCATCAGCACACATTTAAAAAAAGTTAACTAGAAACAATTATCACATGTGACAGGGAAACCTTGCCTCAATACTCTCTTTTTGACTGTCGATGCCGTCATAATAATAAGTTCTAGCGGAAAACATGTGACAAAAGTCTTCAAACACCTCAACTCTTTCTTATTATTATGATGGAAAACTATCAGCCTATTATTGTGTTTATACTAATTTCCATTGCTTTTTTGAAAGTTTTACCGGTCACTTTTGAATTATTGCAAGTGAATTATCAATTTTTTATTGCTATTTTGATTTTTTCAAGTGCAAATTGTTATGTTTTCGTTGGCACCGTGTTTAATAATTTAGTGGAAATTTCACATATTTGTATTGCTATTTTCTCAATTTTTATTGATGTTTTATTACTCTGCCGTGACTTAATTGTTGATGGAGCGCCGCTGATCATCATCAGTTGCTTTTTACGATTCTCGCCAACTCCAGCGATAATCCTGGCTTGAGAACGAATTCGAAGGCGTTACTACAATCAGTCATATAACGATTTAGATTTTCAGATTGGAACTCTGCTTGAGACTTGTTTGACGCGTTCACCCAGGAGTTCGGCCACTTATTTAAGCGCTTATTACTTACTCGATAATTACCTACTGTCGCCAATTGTAAAGGAGTTCGTCGTTATTGCGAAATTGTAAGTAAAACTAACGAATCCATTCGTTGTTTTCTGCAATTAAACTGATTTGTTGTGTTTATGAAGATACCTTCGTAATTCATGGTACAGTGGTACACGCGCAACTGTCAAAAGCGCGAAGCATTTGTTGACATAGAAAGAACATTCGTGCATTGCACGAAAGCAATACAAAGACCTACGAATATTATGTTACGAATTAAAAAGAAGCGGCTCTCTGGTTGACTTAGTCTACTGGAGGCAGCATGCCTGGTATCTTAGGGTTCGAAATCATCCCCCAGGTTTCTTACCGAACGACAACGGAACCGGACATGATAGTCTCTTAACAATAGATTAAGTCTCCACCACCTACGATATTGTGTAACTGTAAATGCTAGGCTATGCTAATTGAAAAGAAGCGTCTCTCTGGTGGTTGAATGTATGACTGACAGATCTTCTTTATCGACTCGAAATGTAATTGAAAAAAGGGCAACCAGTTGTCCAGGGTTTTTTTTTTAATATTTGTGACGTTGGATTCGACCCTGTATTTTTGGAAAGAGCTGTTACTGATTCCGTGATTGATCTCAATAGGCCATGGTGACTCGTGCGAAGATACTCGATTAATGAGTATGAAGGTATAACTCTCGACAGCGCTTTAATTTTTATTTTGCGATACATTCCCACTCATCCCAGCAGTAATACCATCATGCATGAGTACGAAAAAACAGTAACAGTGATTGACTGGTCTTCACGAAATTCATTTCGTGCAATATACAAAAAGGTATAATGATAGCATTTCACCTGATAAAAATCAATATGAATATTTCATACTATATACGAGACATTTGTTCTATGTACAAGATCCATGTTTACGAAACGAGTGAAAGCTAATTCACGCAAATAAATGTTCAGTGTTTCAAAAGAACGAGGCATTTGTATGTTTTAAAAGAACATTCGTGTATTGCACAAAATCAAGACAACAAAAGAGATGCTTTTTGGTGCTTACTGTTGCATGGATGTTTGACAAATCTGTTCAGCGAATAGCTGGCAGCACGAAATTCATTCGTATATTGTATGAACAGTGTGTAATGACGGTATTTTACAAGATGACAAGGAATATGAAAACGGTGTTTGCAAACGAAGTACGGGAATTGACGAAAAATAATGTTCAGTGTATACAAAATTAATGTTTGGATGATAGTTCAATCAATAAAACTATGAATCGTCACTTTGTAAACACAAATTCAAATTTTTTAGGTCGTATTCCTGACTCTTAAGGCATTTTTTTCGAACAAATAGGCCTCTTAACCAAGCAGTTTTTCGCCTCGACCTTGTCAGGGTGGCGAATCCGTTCCTACCTTGACCTACCCCGCGTGGGGATGTGCGGCAAAGTGTATGCCTTTGCTTCGAAATACTGCCTAACAAAAGCACTAAGCTCAATTTCTAAATTACTTCTATTCAATTTTCAAAACCTGCCGAGCTCTATCGGACCTATCGACACTTTCTGTTCACATCTTTGGTTCTAGCAGAAATTACTGTCCACTCTTAGGCTTGCTTGTTGATAAGAAGCATATTTACAATTTTCAAACATTATAATTCATTACGTGCTTCATGCAACAACAGAAAACATGATTTGTTAAATGTAGTTCAAAATGTTGTTTACTTTTATTAAAAGTATTAATATGGGCATAGGTCCTCGGGAATCTAGTAGAAAAAACATCAAAATACCGTCTAATTTCAGACTCAAATTATCATGGTGACAAATAGTCAACTGAAATTATAAGTAAAGTGATTCTTGCTTCAGACTAAAAATACCTAAATTCAAAATAATGTAACGGCAGAAATCTCTATATTGTAAAATCAATTGAATTAAATTAAACATAAAGAGCTTATCATTTTCAACGATGATATTCTTTATGAACTCTTGAACATTGCAATTCATTCCAATTTGAACCAACTTCATTCGATTTTTTGGACTTTTCTTCTAAAACAAAAAAGAAATACTCACTTCACTATCCCGGCTGAGCTTCTTAAACAGATCATCAGTCTCAAATTTGTTCTTCTGGTCCGGTACAACCCGTGGCATTTTGAAGATAAACCGTGGCTTTGGCTGCTCGTATAATCCAATCGTATCGAAGGGAATCATCCCCAAGGCTGCAGGATCGTTCATCATCTTGACTGCGATTTATTGTATCCGAATATAAACGCACTGCCTTTTCCTTAGATACAGAATTCCAATGAATGTTTTCTTCCTAATATCGTAGTCAAACTGTGATAACCCGATGACGCGTCAAAACACTCCAACAGTACACCGGAAGCGCCAGACACAAACACACACACCCCCACACAACTACAATGGGAGGCTTTTTAAAAGGGGGCCTTTCTACCGCCTACGTCACACCGATCGATAAGATTATTTTTCTCCTTCTTTGAACGTGATTTTTTTTTAAATTTAACGAAACTACCCGTACCGATATCGAGACCCGTCACGAACCAACGCTCTGCGGAGACTGATGAGGAAATCGTTGCAGCGCTATTCAAGCGAAATGGTTTATGTATTTGTATGGGTGGATGAGTGATGTATATAGCGAGCAAATAAGCAGGGAGGGTGAGAAACTCCACCCATGCTGCTGTAAACATCGACGGCATAGCAGTTTTGTCGTCGTCGTAAGGGAAGTGAGGGAAACGCAGAGACTTGCACAGCGGGATGGGTGAGGAACGCACATAGCCACGCCCTTCTCTGGCTATATGGTGGGGAAATTATGTACGAAAGGGGTTTTTTTTTCTCTGTTATGCTATACTGAACGAAGGATTAGCATAATAGACATATGTGATGCGAATATATTACTATGTCTGCGAAAAAAGTTTTATGCTTGATGAGGATAGATGAACAGTAAGAGATTATGGATATAAAAAAAGATAGGTAGATTATAACATAAGCGAAACTGGCTTTCTAGACAATCCAAAACGGTTATGCTGATAGTAGGTTGGGTATGGTGGAGCACTAATTCGACAGATGGGGTTCATATGAATGTACTAAAAATACAAATAGAAATAATTTTCAACGAACTTGGCTCTATGAACCCACAACTCCGCTCGATTCAGATTCCTCTTTTCTACTGCTGGACACACTTTTGAGTATTGGAATAAATTAACATTGTTTGCAGCTTACCGATCTAGTACCTCCTTAGAGAAGTGGCTGCTGGCTAGATCCAGCCAAAACATACCGTTGGTCTTGTGTTGCCGAATGAAGAGTAAATCAGCTTTTTCAGACACTCTTTAATGTAAACCTTCGTATAAAGATTGGACTCGAAAAAAATGCGACACTTTGTTTTGGGTGTAACTTTTTATCGCGTGGGTAAAAATTAATGAAATTTTGGGTAATACTAGAGTGTTATGTTTATGTTTGCAAAATTTTATCGCGATCTGTTAAGTAGTTTTCAAGATGCATTCGAAACAAGAAGAGCTACGCCAGCAAATCTTGGGCGCGGTGATCGATAATCCAGGTCAGTCGCACAGATGGATCGGCAAAAGGCTTGGAATCCACCATTCCACCGTGTCCCGCGTTGTGAAGATGTTTTAGGAGACGAAGACCATCGAGCGGCGCGCTGGAAGCGGCCGAAAACCGAAAACGGAATACCCAGAGAAGGCGCGGAAGATAAGGCAGTACTTTCAAAATAACCCGAACCTTTCCACCTGAGACGTGGCCAAAAAGGTCAATTCGTCGAAGTGGTTCGTCCAGCAGACCATGAAGCGGGTTGGGCTTTTTAATGTCAGAAAGGCGCCAAACCGGACTGACAAGCAAAACACGGTTGCCAATCTGCGTGCGCGGAAGCTGTACCGTGAGTGGTTGGTCAAGCCAGGCTGTCTCGTCATGGACGACGAGACATATATCAAGGTGGACACCAAACAAATCCCTGGCCTCGAGGTTTTTGTCGGTATGTCCCGCATGGAGGTTCCGGAAAAGTTCCGGAAGAGAAAGATGGACAAATTCGCGAAGAAGTACCTGTTTTGGCAGGCGATCTGCGAGTGCGGACGGTACAGCAAGCCGTTCGTTACAACCGGCACCGTAAACGGGCAGATTTATCGAGAGGAATGCTTGCAGAAGTGCTTGCTGCCCTACTTCCGCTCTCACCGTGGTCCTACGCTGTTCTGGCCGGATCTCGCTTCGTGTCATTACGCCAAGCCTGTAATGGATTGGTACGAAGGGAAGGGCGTTAATGTGGTCCCGAAGGAGGCGAACTCGCCAAATACACCAGAACTTCGTCCGATCGAAACGTTTTGTACAAGCATTCAGCTTGGGGGAAGAAATTCAATAAATAAATTACGCAAAACCATAGCTAATATATAGTTCGTTAATCCCTGAAAATTTTAGTATCTGATTTAAAATGAATTTTTGGTGATCATTTTTGTGGGTCTCATTTTTTCCGAGTCCAGTCTTTAGTAATCGTGCTCGCTTTTTGGCCACTAAATTTTGTTTCAGGGAGCGATTCGGATGTTTACTGGCACAAACAGACTTGTATCCTTCTCTTGAAAGGATGTTACGCGCGGTGGAGAAGTAGGAATCGTATTTCTTTGCCAAGTCACGTATGGAGACACTTGAGTTGCCATTCACGTACCTCAACACCTTTCTCCTCAGCTCTTTGTCCCTAGTACCACTTTTATGCTAGACTAGCTGACCCAACGGACTTCGTTCCGTCTAACATTAATTTATTGCTTGCAATATCTTGAAAATCGATTCACACAATAAATCGGTATTCTATATTAACATTGTTTTTTTTTTTTTAAATTGCAGGAATGTCCTCCATTGTTTTAGTAAATCTGAATGGGAAAGTCAATTTTCATACTGGAGAACTTGGATATTTTCAATTTTGGCTTCTAAAAGTATGACAATCGGCAGTCATTTCAAATTGTTGTTAGGATAACAACTTCAGTATGTTCAAACGCATGAAAAATGGTTGATTTTTGTATGATGTCTTGCCGAACCGACATAAGTTGATTACAGTGCTGTAAGATATCATGAAGAAACTTTCCAAAACAACAACGTTTTGAGCATTTTCAATGTGACAATTTAGCACTGGCATCTGAATTGAAAAAGTTCTATTAACTAATTGTTGGAAATTGGGTATTTCTTGAGGGGGTATCTCTTTGCTAAGTTTTAAGGTGAAGAAATTTGAATTTGTTGTATTCAAAATCATATATTTGTAATTTTTCTGCATTTTTGACAAACAACATTTGATTTATAGAAACGAAATTTGATTTTTTTTTATGGAAAAATGCCTTGTTTTATTTTTCAATTTTCCGACTTTTCCTTAAATGTTTTCCAACTTTTCTTTTCCTCTAAACCTTGGTTGGATAAAAAGAAACAAATCATCCGAAGACACCGTCAAGATTGGTTCAGCCGTTCTCGAGTTTTAGCGTCACTAACAAACAAACATTCATTTTTATATATATAGATGAGCTGTGTTCTATCCACACTCAGTGTACCCTTGTAACGTTTGATTACAAGACACACCGTTGACTTATGGTTTTAAGCATTAGTATGAATATATAAAAAAAATTCTTTAAATCAATTATAGAAACGTCTAGTTTTAATTATTTTTGTGTCGACTACAATTTTCATGTGAATTTCAATTTAGGAAATTCAGACGATACAACGTTAAGTCATTATAATGATTGTAATGATTTATTCCAATATGTGTGTACATTATTTTTACCATTTTTTAAAGCAGGGTATACAGATCGCTTGGAAATTTTGGTCCGAGGCCCGGAGTACCGACTGATACATAACATTCGACTGAGCTAGTGAAGATTGTATTTTTTGTGCTTTAATTATCAACTTCTGGACGATAAACAATTAAAAAACTTCATCCGCATGGTTTCTACGACGCAGCAAACATGGTGAAATAAATTTAACGTATGAAATGACAACTGAAATTTATAACTTTGAAAATGCGAAGTGGCAGTGCATCACTCCAAGGAGCCAGGATGCAGGATCGTTTCTCTTTAAGGATCCCGGGCATTGCATCAGCAATCGGTTTTCTAAGCAATCTTTATTTTTCCTTGGTAAAAATCTATGTTAAAAAACGTGTCACACACTAAGAAAATTTTACAGTATCCGATAATTTTTTACCGAACTTTCAACAGCTGAACGTTCGGTACTCCGATTTTACGAATTTTGGTGAAATTTCGGTAATTTTTTTTACAGGAATACTGTAAAATTTCACCGAAATCCTGTAAATCGAATTACCGACCGTTCATCTGTTGAAAGTTCGGTAAAAAATTACCGAATACTGTAAAATGTTCTAAGTGTGCACTCTAGAACGAAAATGATCCACTACCCTTCCGATATTCCGCATATTCCGGATGACCCGGAAGACCATGCAGTAACCAGTCGAAATTACAAATTGGTTACTACAGTGTATGCGTTCTTACATTGAATGTAAATTTATTTGAAAATGAATACTTAAATTTATCTACCTATCGTGAGATCTGACACTTTTAACACTTTCCTGAGAGTTCTCGAAATAATTATGTGGTCATTATAGCCCTGGAATTATTTTTGAGTTTTCATGTTATTTGATGTGTCCCATGATGTGTTATGATCCAAATCTGAATCTGGTCACTTTCCCGGGAGTAGCCGGAATATCAACCCGGATGAGGCCAATATAGTTCTGGACTTATTTTTGAATTCTTATGTAATTTGAGGTACCGCATGCTGGGTTTTGATCTTAGGCCAAAATTGGCCCCTTCCTCTGGGGAAATTTCCGGAACCAGTGAACCGATTCCAATAATTCAAAAGCTTAGTATAGGACTACAGTACCTTCCATTTGGCGGTTGTTTCATTCTAATCGGTTCAGTAGTTACTTGGGAAACTGAGTTAGAAGTTTCGTTACACACATACACTACCCAGACATTCCAGGACTCTGGCCTCACAGAACCGTATTTGCGCAAGTTGAAACCCAAATTTTCGGAAAGCTGGTAGAAAAATC
>JASCZW010020138.1:0-12727 GCA_034211315.2 Aedes japonicus | reverse complement strand
TTATAAATGAAAATTAATTATACAATATGATTTTGGAGATCATTAAAAACAATAATGATAATAATGATAAATCACCTGAACGCAACCGTTTTCGAGATTTTTCGGATTTTATTTCAATAGAATGAAAAAACCTCAGAAAAATTCGCTCTTTTCTTAATTTAATCGAGATTTCCACCAGAAATGATAAATTTTCAAGATCTTCATATTATAACGTTCACATTACTCTAATGTCCTCTTTTCTTTTGATATCAGGATGATAAGAAGACTCATTTGAAAAGAACAAGATAAATAGCACTATTGTTTTAATATTGCAATCAATATATTTATAATTGTTTTATGGCTGTATCGGTCGGGCCGCTCAGAGAATGAAGGGAGCGAATTTGCTAAAGCGATCAACGTTTCGCCAATATCGGCTTAAAAGTTCCTGAACGTAAATTATGCCCGCAAAAAGTTCAAAGATGTTTCAAACGGCATTCGGACACACATATTTGGGGATCAAGCGGAGGAGGATGACCTGGAACAATTGAAAGTGAAAGCAGCCGAATATGACGAAATAATCGCGCAGCTAAAGGACCGGTATGCTGATCCAGAAACTTCGAGGGACGATCAAGTAAGGATACTTTCGGTTTTACCACAATCTTGGACAAATCAAAGAGTAATGGCAGAATTTGGAATAACAAACAAGTACATCGTATCACAAGCTAAATTCCTTGCAAAGCACGAAGGTGTTTTAGCTGCCCTAACAAACTGGGACACGGTCTGAACCGGAAATAAAAAACCAAATTTTGCAATTTTACGACAGTGATGAGATTACACGAGCAACCCCTGGTATGAACGACTACGTTTCAGTGAGGAGTGAAGGTAAGAGGGTTCATATTCAAAAGCGCCTTTTAGTTTGTTCATTAAGAGAAGCTTTCATTAAATTTCAAGAGATGCATCAAAATGCTGTTGGGTTTAGCTCTTTTGCAGCACTAAGACCAAAGCATTGCAAATTGCTCAGCAGCTACAGGTTCTCATAACATTTGTGTTTGCACCATTCATGAGAACATTAACTTGATGCTTCATGGTCTTAGAAAATATTCATTCGAGAATGATTATAAATTGTGTTTTGAAGAAATATTATGTAGCTCATCAACTAGAACTAAAAAATGTTACCTCCGTGAATGCGAACGATGTCCAGGCTTTTCAGATTTTGAGAGTAGTTTAACAGACAAATTAGAAAAACGTGGTTTAGTTGAAATATCTTTTGAGCAATGGATTTCAACTGATAGATGTAGTTTAGAGACACTTGTTAAACCAATTGATGAATTTATTGCTTATTTTTTGTGAAAAGTTGGAACAATTAGTATCCCACGATTTTGTCAAATCTCAGCAGTCTAGTTTCTTGAGAGATTATAAAAGTTGTCTTAAAGACGGCGAAGTAATAATAATTTGTGATTTTTCTGAAAATTATTCATTTGTTTTCAAGATGCTGTTCAAAGTAGTTATTGGAGTAATGAGCAAGCCACTATTCACCCTTTTTGTCATTTATTACACGGAATCTGGAATACTTAAAAATATCAGTTTCATTGTTATCTCAGAAGTGTTGAAACATGATACGATTGCGGTGCAGGTGTTTATTTCAAAACTAATAAGCTTTTTGCAAACAAAAATTAAAGTAAAGAAAGCTACGTTTATGTCTGACGGGGCAGCATCCCAATATAAAAATAGGAAGAACTTTGCAAGCCTTTGTAAGTTTAAAAAGAAATACAATATTGATGCTGAATGGCATTTTTCGCAACATCCCACGGTAAGGGACCTTGCGATGCAATTGAGTGGTACATTAAAACGAATGGCAAGATATGCAAGCCTTGCTGTACAACATGAACACCCTATAAAAAGTGCATTAGAGTTATTCGAATGGGCGAACCAAAAAAGTGATGATTGTTTAACAAAAATGTCGTTTTGTTATGTATCACATGAAGAGTATGAACAGGGGTAGCAGAATGGAATGAAATTTACCGACAGACTAAAACGATTGCAGGTACACAAAAGTACCACTCATTCGTTCCAATTTCAGAAAACGAAGTTTTTGTAAAACTGTTTTCGAATGACGAAGAAGGCAGGATTCATAATATATATAAAAGCAATCAATAGTTTATATAATGTTTATGTAATATTATCAATGACCGAGACTAATAAATGGTATATATAAATATAAATCCAACCATAATTCATTATTTTTGTCTTATAACTTTAAGTGAAGCTTTTCAATCGACGAGCTGTTAAGAGTAAGTAAGAGGCACATACATGTGTTTTAAAAAGGCTAAAAACACAAGAGAAACAATCGTTAGCTATTGTTGTTTTAATATCACGAGTAATTTATGAAAAGGGCGTATTTTTGAGGTTTTGAAATTTTATTGAAAGAAAATCAGAAATATCTTGAAAACAGTTTGCGTTTACGTGGTTTATCATTATAATCATTATTGTTTGTAATGATCTCCAAAACCATATTGTAACATCAAAATTTATTTATAAGAATGAATAACCAAAATTTGAAATATACACCAAAGTTCGCTATTTGAAAAACTTTTTATTATAAGAGCGTCCATCCTAGAGTTTTTTAAAACGTGTCTTTTTCTCAAATTTCCATACAACAAATTAAAAAATATTAAAAATATGTTTTTTAGATATTTTATTTTTAGTAATTATTTTTGATTTTTCTTGATGAAAAAAAAAATTTTTTCTGTGTATATTTTTTTAAGAAAGGCTTTTTAGTTCCCTACAATTCCCTTATATAAAGTTTTTCTCTAAATGTAATGGTTTTGAACTACGATTTTTCAAGTAAAATGTTGGAAAAAACACATACGCCCATCTCAAAGTTACTCTTGAACCCAAATTATCTTAACACCAGTGGAATTTTTTTCCAACGTACCGAACTCATGTGCCAAGTTTCATCCAAATCAATGATGATCGGGTATGATTTTTGGGATTTCCGGCACATTCTGGATGGAATCCCTCTATTGCTTCTTGACAATGCTTTTGTTGTGCCGTTGAAATACTCCAAAGTTGATTCATTTTCCATTCCGGTTTTAAAGAGGCGTTTTTTTCCATTACACGTTTGAATACTGCTTAACGTGGGATGGAGGTTTGGATTTCGCCATTAAATGTAATATGTAATTGTATTTATTTTTAATTTGTAGGCTGCTGCATTGGTGGGTGTTAGATTCCTCCTTCTGCTATCATGAGCAATTGGACGTGGCCGGTAACTGTCGTATCTGCTTTGTGGAAGTGGCAAAGTCTCCCAAGCCTGCAGCCGCTTTGCGCCATGCTGGTTATGAAGGGATGGCGTATCGAGACCAATTCGAAAATGACTCTAAGGCTCGCGTAGGTGTGATAGAGTTCTTGCTCATGAATCACCCGTTGGATTGTCCGATTTGCGACCAGATTCACCGATATCGATCACAGCCGAAAGCGTGCTGTCGAAGATTAGGACATTGACCCGTTGGTTAGGACCATCGTGAATCGATGCATTCAATGCACGAGATGTAGCAGATTCGTGTTAAAGTTAACGGAGTCGATGATTCGGGTACTACTGGACGAGAAATGATATGCAGATTGGAGCATATGTGAGAAGTTCTTCCTGTCGAATTGTACGGAAATGTGATCGAACTTTGCCCGATTGGTCCGCTGACTAACAAGCCGTACAGTTTCGTAGCTCGTCCGTTAGAAATCCGCAAAGTGGAGTCGATTTATGTGTTAGATGCTGTAGGTACCTTTTATTTACAATAAAAGATGTTTTTGGTCTCATTAATTTAATTCTTCTAAAATATAAACCCATCCTCCTAAAAATACTATGCATGAAAGTGAAAACTGTATTTTATTGACAATTAAAATCCATAACGGACACGTTCAGTTATCATTATTGACAATAATGTATTTCATAAGGCTGTTTTATGAAACTTATAGAGTTATCATATCTAAAACATAGCTGGAAATGAAGACAGAAAACATCGCATTCGCATTCATAAGGTAAAAGTATGAAATTCAAACCGATTTCTTGTGGCTAAATTTCATAAGGTTTTTTAATGAACTTCTTAAGGTTTTTTTCGTCGGTGTAGGTCACCAAAACTGCCCTTACAGTCGGAACAATAGCTTTATAACCTATGAAAGGTGACGATATGCATTCCAAAACATTCAGTGAATCTTCTGCAAAGTCACCAGTCTTTATCAGATAATCTTGGGATGTTCAAGTTCAGTAGAAACCGTAGCCTGTTTGGCTATACAAAACTACGATAGCTATTCAAACATATCCAATGAATATTCTGAAACGTCCACATATATTATAGGATAATCTTGTTAGTTTTAGGTCATTCAAAACATATGGTCTACAATTGTAACAGTAGCTTTATGGGCTTTACAAAGTTAAGTTAGTTTGTTTGATCCATATATTTTATGTCAAAAACTGCCGCACCGCGCCGTTGCGTTCCCCCATTGTAGCCCAGCCTTACATTTTATTGTGTAGTCCTACCTCATCATTCCGAACCCAATGGGGCTGTACCCAAGGGGTTGATTGCTTGGTACACTTTTCTCCTGTGCTATTTTTTTGCGTGTGTCTGGAAGCGTTAAAATAGTCTGCACTCCCGCTTCATTTTACTCAATTTTTGAGTACAATTGTATATTATCTTTTTTTGTATCACGGTAATGTTACTAAATGTTCGTTAAAAAGTGGATCAACTCAATTTTCGAGTAGATCCACCTTTTATGAAAATTGAGTAACATTTCCGAGAGTGAAAAAGAGATGGTATACAATTGCACTCAAAAATTGAGTAAAAGGACACGGGAGTGTGGGAGTTCCCGTAATGGGCCAAAGGTGCCGATATGTTGACAGCCCAAACTGTTATTTTCTGTTGATCCTGGCAACCAGGCAAGGCATATTGGCAAGGTTTCTGGTTTCTTATTCTTCAAGCTCAACTGACTGGATTGAAAATCGATGTGCCGCAATTATGAAATATATTCGTCTCGTGTGTAAAACATCGTGGCTGGCACACTATTCTAAGTGACTTACCCTTGGCTGTTTTTTTTTCACTTCACGTCCTGCCAATAAATAAAATTCCCCTTTATGGGACGACTCTATATCGAACTTCAAAACTGCTAATAAACATCAATTTACTCACGACAAAGCGAAAAAACACTCTTCCTTAACTATTTATGTCCGGGTGGCACAATATTAGCACTAACAAATAAAACTCAGCTGAGCACTAAAAAATTAAAATCGACGGGGAAATTTAACGGACCATTACACATTTTGGCAGGGAATCGATTACGTTTACTACGTCTTACACAAAGCACATAATTTCACTTTTTGTTTAAGTTGCATAACGAAATGTTGTTTGATTTTTGCGAAAACTAAACACGTCGGCTTCAAAACAAGGCTTGCTGTGATCTCCACCCAAACTCACATTATGAGATCCAAAATATAACGAACTTACAGAACCAGAACAGTCATTTCTACTCCTCTGTTTTCTCCTTAGAATGACATTTTTCAGTCAACCCCTAGATAACTCAGTCAGGTAACCGTACGCAGCACAACTTTTCCGTGAAGCCCCTTGGGATTACCGAGTAGTAACCGACCCTAAAACCCAGTTCGAGGGGTCTCTTGCTATTGAACTTTCTGTGATAAACGAACAGTTACAAGTATCAACAGTCCCGAAAACGTTCAAACTGTCGAAATTGGATCACATTGTGATGGTGAGTTTCAGTGGTTGTTTGAGTTGTACGACACATATGAAAATTTCTAATTATGAATGTGGTGTTAGTTCACCGACTGTGGATTCTAAATGAAGAACCAGCCACCGCTGGTTATAGCGAGACCGAGGTAAGTGACAAGAAAAAGAAAGAGACGCGATCGTTTTTTGATTCAGGGCCCCGTGACTTTCATAAGCTTTTCACACTTTGGAAAAAGGCTCTGAGAAGAATACACTCAACCAAATGTTGATAGATTCTCTTGCATTTATGGAAGATATTTTGCCAATTTCTTTTAAAAGGGTACCACAAGAACAGAAGAGGCGATAACATTTCTGTGGCTCAATGTATCGATCGTCTATGGTGGTCTAAGCACGTCGCAAAGATGTCGGCTAACAGCCCGGTTAAAATGGCTGTACAAGAACAAGATGTGTGCAACGGGCAATGTGGGTTGTGCGGTCTGCAGCCATAGACGCAATAGATCGAATAATTTAAATAAATAATTGTTTCAATTTCAATTAACAATTACCGACGCGTAAACAGTCTAGGAAGCACTCATAATTGAAATTTGATTCTCATAACCTTGGATTTTGCAATATCAAAGTATGCTAAGAAGAAACGACTGCTTCGATTTGAGAGCTTATACTCTTGAAGGAATCGGTCGGATGGCACGTCAAAATTCACTGGCTAGTATATCTGAGTTTTCATATCTCACCGTGTTGATTTTCGACATCATCATTATTCCGATTGTACGCCACGAGAGGTTTATTTTTGATTGAGAACGTTCGATTGGACTTGGGTGTTCAAGTTAAAAATAAGAAAGGGTAGATCCGGGTCGGTGAAAGTGATTGATCTTGAGGACATATTTTGTGGGATCTTAAATTCATTAATCATTTGTTTGTGACATTCAATCAAAGGCGATTGAATCTTAAAAACATACGCAAGAAGCCTACAATCATAATTCTGATTTTGGTGTTTTTTTTTCTGCGGAGGCAATCAATCTGTCATTCGCGAGGATTTTTAGGTCATTGGAAAAAATCGACCAGTATCAGCATTAAAACCTTGTATTTTGGATTTCGTTGAAAATTCGAAGAAAATGATGTTTCATTTTGTACACAGCACTATTGTGAACTGATTCTATTGAAATTGAATGTAATCTTTAAAGATAATGATTGTTGAGATAACACTATTTATGTAATCTATTCATAAATGACATTTGTAGTTTGTTGCGATGATAATAGTAGCTTTTGTGATTCACGGTATTGGCTGTCAAGTTCATGGAATCTTAGGAATTTGATGTTTTGATTTTAGCAGATATTTTGTTTGCTCTTCATTCCCATATCGGATAGGGTATCAAGATAGGCTCTTCGTTTATCTGACACACGAAAGTTTGCTCAATTGTTTCCAGTAAACCTGTCGCAGGCCCACGTTAGTATTGACAGGTTCAGTTTCGTATTAGGTAGGAGTAAGGCTACAGTTATGCCAAATCATTTTTCTCGGATGGAATCCCTCTCGTTTGCAATTGTCATTCAACCATCTACTCTCCAGATAACGCCATTGCCATCCGTCCGGTACTATGGCGATTTTATCGCATGTAGACATCTCAGACAGATTTGCTTTCACCACCGAAAAAAATATGAACCGTTCGCTCACGCTTTGACAGCAGCATAGCTGAAAGTGCGATAACAGAGTCTTCTGATATTCAACATTCGGGTGACCTTCAATCCGTATAGCAAGAACTATGCAGCTCTCGTATTGCCATGTCATCTCAGGCGCCGTCATTGATTGACAAGTCAATTTTAATCCTGGGCTGAATCATTTGATTTTTTTGCCATTACTGATGCAGCCCTGTATGTCCGGACAAGGCTTACGGAACAAGTTATGAAAAGCGAATTTGTTTTCCTTTGAATTAAGTTCTTACCAATCCAGCAAAGAACGTGAAAATTAGTACCAGAGATATAGATGGATAAATTTGGGGTGAAAAAAAAACAGATGACCACGAATTTACGATCTTGATTCATTCCAACAATCTCACCGGAGGTTTCTTTTGGAAGTCTTTTGATAATTATTTTGTAATTTAAACAGAATGTGGGTTAGGTTAGGTAAGGTTTCTTTATAAGAGAGACTTTCAGCCTGTGACTGGTTCCTCTCGGCTAGTGATCCTCAGAGTACAGAGATATGCGGAAATTCAATCCGACGGTTTGGCAACGGTGTTCGTTTTGTTTATAAAAGCTGCTAACACTTCCGCAGAGTAAAATGTTACAGCTTTGTGCGTGACTTCGTCGATGTCAGTTTTTATTGTTTACATTTATCGTACAAGTAATTTGTTTATTATATATTTAAACTATCAACTATAAAGTGTATTGCAAAGTTTTGCCAACAACCGCGGAGAAGTTAAATCATCGAAGTACGTCAACATAAGCTACGCCTTGAATATTGTTGGTGTAAACCAATATATCACCGTATATGTACATTACAAAATCGAGACAAGACTGGAAGCGGGTTGGCCGGAAACTGTCGTATGGACGACTAGTAACTTGCAGACTTGAATGAGTATGTAGGTGATTCCTAATATTGACTTCAGACTTGGCGATTTCATAATTGAACGCCTATGAGGGAATCTGCGATCCAAACAATCAGACATAATTAGACACTGGCGCAGAATTCTCTTCAAAATACTGACAACCTGGCACGAGTGAAATTACTTGACTAAAATGATAAATGGCCTTCTGTACAAATTCCGACAAATTTTCGTTTCAGCAACACAAGCAACATTATCGAGCACAGATAATAATAAAATATTCTTTTTATCATTATTATTATTATTATATTATTATTACACCACGAGTTTAGCAGAATACGAATAATTCATTCTTGATTTTTGAAGCGTAATAAATATTTTTTTTTGTCATATTTATTTTCCGTCGGACTATTTCCTCACATGGTGACAATCACCGACGCCAGGGAGACGACTCCACCACCTGGACCCTACCTAACGACTCATGACTATGAACCGGGACCAACGGCTTTACTTCCCTTCCGAAGGAAGACGTGACCAAGGTTTATTCGCCTCAGAAAAACCACCGACGTCGACTGGGATTGAACCCAGACCCACTAGGTTGCCAGTAGCAGTCACGCTTACCACTACCGCTTACCATCAGCCGGCTCGTAATAAATATAAACCAGTTATTTTAACTCCATTTCAATACTTAGCCATCGAAACATTTCAGCAAACAGTAAGCATGCTTGTTTGGCTAAGATTTTGACAGTTCTCGCTGCTCGATTGGCTCAACATGGCCGCTTCCGCATATCTCTGTACTCTGAAGGGTCACCCACAATTGATACGTTGCGGATGCGTTGACGTAAATTTGACAGAAAACCTATGGGAAAACTGTCAAATTCACGCAAACGCATCCGCAACGTACCAATTGTGGGCCAGCCATGAGGATCACTAATACAAACCAACTCTTGTTGTTGGAGAATCTAGAAAAACTTATGAAAAGGTCGTATTTTCGAAAATTATTCAAGTATGATAAAATTAAATCGCAAATATCTCGAGAACGAATGCTCTAACGAAGGTCATCATTACACGTAGAAAAAAAGATTGTACATTCGACAAAATATTGGGTCATATTTAACAAAAATGTTTGTCATCTGAAGATTGTTTTGTTGAATTCTACCCAATATGTTTGTTGATTCTATAATTAAGATAGTTAAAGATACATCTCAACATGTTTGTCCTTCCGACAATTGTATTTGTTGACTCAACCATCTGTTTTGTTGAAATGGTAATGCCATGTTAGTTGTTATAATAAACAGGTCTGTTAATCTGATAAAAATGTTCAGCTTGAATATTCAGTTTTCTTTGTATTAAATCAAAAAACACATGCTTTTTTGCATTCTTATCAAGTTTTATTCATAATTTAAAAATTCACGTTTAAATTACAATATCTGTAGTACAATTTGGTGGGTATGGCATGGGTGTAAGCTCCTCTATTTCCTTACGTTCGATTATACGAAGCGTCGGTAACATGTATTTATTTGCTGAAAACAAAAAGGACTTAATAAATATTACCGTTTTCATGATTATGTCAATAATACTTACCGATGAATGCTCCGGCGACCTCTAAGGAGACGCCAAATTGTTTGAGTTGGTTAGCCAAATCGAGTTCCTCAGGATCCAGCTGCTGGAATTCCTCTTCAAAAACTTCCTCGAACAGTGTTTTTGTATCGCCTAGCTCTGATTCAGCCATTTTGTACGTTTGAAATAACACTCAGGTACACACTTGAAAAAACGTGCACAATATCAACAAACCAGTTTGTTCGATCGAATAACATCATGAAAGCTTCAACAAAAAATGATTGTTGATTTGACAAAATATAATTTCTAGTCCAACAAACCAGATTTGTAGAAGTCAACAAACAATTTTGTTAATTCAACTAAGCAAATTTCCTGTGCGTGTAGGAGCTGAAAATTTATAAAATACTTCAAAAATCAGATTAAATTATCAGAATACGTTTATTTTCACAAATATTAAAATTTTGAGGAATGCACCGAAAGTTGATGTTCTAGTAACTTTTTTCTCTTCGTTTAAATCTGCGTAATAACTTCAAAAAATATACACTGAGAAAAAAGAAATTCGGAAAAAATCGACAATTAAAGGTGGGTATCGTGCTCGAAAGAAATTTCTTTTTCTATCCCATGTTAAATTCCATTTACTGAAATGGAAAAGTAAAGAATCGAAAAGAAATTTCTGCAACAGTATCCACATGAAAAGAACGAAAAATAAAAATGGAATTTGTAAGTTTTCCACGCAAACTAATGGGATCTGTCACTTTTACTTACGGAAAAATATTCCGCTAGAAAATTCCGTAAGTGAAGATGACATTTCGTTCCGTGCAGATCAATTGTCAAAATTCTGCTTGGTAATATTGAACAAAATTCCGTAACCTCTTCACTTTTTAAGGCCAGTATCTCTTGGAACAACGCCAGTAGAGCTCAGCTACCGGAGGGAGTAACTGGCTGGTATGGCTGCGGAGGATCTTGTTGTCGTCCCCCAGGAGGAACTTTCCATCACTGGACCCGGTGGGTTTTGCAATGAATCCGGCAACTCAACGATAAATGGCGGACGCAATGTAATTTCGAAATGGGAGCACCCTCCACGCAGGCCACGTGACCCCGAGGGTTGATTAGAGTAGGCCTAGTAGTATGTGATCCAAGCTGTATTTCCAGTTTCCGGGCCAGTTACTCCGACAATACTGGTCCGGCGAGGCAGGTAAACGCAACGCTGTATGTAATTTTGCTGTTGACGATGGCTTCAGCAACTCGAGGCCTGTTTGCAGTTTGGTTGTCTACTGGCAATAGTCTGGAGAAGGTTCAGTTATGTACGGCAGTTGGCTCTAACTTCATCGCAGTGCTAGAGGAACAATAAGAAGTAGTCAAGACTGAAACCTAGAATCTTGACTGAAATTCGCTGCGTGATGCGGAAGCCTCTGCAGATATGCGTGAAGACACTTTTCTCCGACAACAGCTGGAAGCCGCAGATTGAGGCCCAGTTCTCGATGAACCGCACAATTCCAGTTATTTGCGGAGGGCAGTTACTGTGCTCCTCGCGACCATCAGAACGATCAGGACGATCAGGAGATGAAGATGCCCACTGATAGCCTCAGAAAAATACCGTTTATGCGAACGACGAATAGGGTGACGGTAACAACCAAGTCTTGCGGGACCCCATTTCCCCGTTAAAGGCGTCGGAGCGGTAACTTTCGCGGGAAGTACATTATGTGCTCGGATAACCTCCATGCGATAAGCTGTTTGATGACCTCTGGCATCTAGAAGAATGAAAGAAACTTGAAACTATCGCTTTTCATCGACATTTAACGGATTTGTTAAAAAGAAATGAGTCAGATGTAGAAAAAGATGTTCGCTTATCACCACAAGGCACCAAGTGTGGGCAGTATGGTTTGCTAGAATGAAAGATATGAAGAGAAAGTGTTGAAACTTCCGTCAGTGTACGGTAGGTGGAAATAGAATAAAAGTATTGAAAATTGAGCGAAAGGGCATGGGTAAAGTAGTACTCGAACTAAGGACGTACCTTTGCTTAACATGCCTCTGCGGGGTAGGTCGAGGCACGGACGAATCCGCCACCTCAACAGGTAAAAGTAACGTGTTGGTACGCGCTCATGTACCACTGATAGCTTTGTGATAGTTTCTAGCGGTAGTTTGTATGCACTCTGTTTTGATGCGCACATGGGAAAGGAACTCTCCTTTTTGGGTTTGTTTTGATTCGCAACGTCTGAGATCACTCAAGTTTTTTTATCTCGTCATCTTTATCACAACGCTTCAAGGTATTTCTCTCCGAGGTCTCTGCGTTAGAAATGACGAGAAAAAAAAACTTGAGTGATCTCAGACGTTGCGAATCAAAATCCACTTTTTCCCACATCCAGTCAATCACTTTTAGGTAAAACAAACCACAACCCTCACATCTTATAAATAAAAAAAATGTTTTGGACTATCTGGAAACTTTCGGATGTGGGAAAACGGATACTTGCAAAGACAATTTCCGAGGGGAGCAGGATGAAGGATATTTGGAAACTGCGTAATAATATAATATAAAACATAATAACTGATAATTCAAAAGATTTTCCAGGTAGCAATGCAGATATTCAGATAGCTTTACCACTTTCGAGTGGGTTCCGGAAGATATTTCCGTGGCCCTGGAGCTCTGGATTATTTTAAAGGGCTACGTGTGGGAGCCTAGCTTATAATCAAGTGTTACTTACATTAGTATGTTCAAATAGGACTACATCTGAAGTATTTCCCGGATCGGAGGATACTTTGTAGCCGGTTCTGGATACACCTGGAAGAAAGCCGGATTATGGCAAAGCATGGAAAAATGGATGTATTCCTTCAGCTTATTTAAAAAGAATAGCATACATTTTCCAGATCAAATGACTACTTTATAGCAGGCTCAAAAATATGGTCAGTTCTCAAAATATGGTT
>JASCZW010020137.1:0-12729 GCA_034211315.2 Aedes japonicus | reverse complement strand
TTCCTACGGATGGCATTGGTAATCGCCAATGTGAACCATTTTCTATGAGCTTCACTCTTTGAATGACGGCTGTCAAAATTTCAGCCATTTATGTCCACGCATTCATTAGTGACAACAGAGAGAAGCGACCGATCAGCAATAAAACTTGCTAAAAATTTAAAAATGAAAATAATGGAGTTTCGAGTTTTGATAAAATACTATTTTCTACGCAAGAAAACGGCTGCCGAAACCATAGCCAAGCTGGATAAGTATTTTCCAAACTCTGATCCGTCGATTCAAACGATTCGGAATCAATTGGTTCCCCATCCACCTTATTCGCCAGACTTGGCCCCCAGTGACTTCAAACCTGAAGATGGCTCACTGGAAAGCGATTTTACTGAAATGATGAGCTCATAGCTGAAACCGATGGCTATTTTGAAGCACTTCCAAAGGAGTACTATTCGGATGGAATAAAACAATTAGAAAATCACTGGACTCACTGCACTATGGTCCAGATCACGAATTTACGAGGAAACATGCTTCCAGCGCCTAAACTTGAAACTTTACAGCAAAGTGATGTTCTACAACATGGTTTGTAACATCAAAGCCCGTTTTAAAGACGCGTACTTTGGTATACAATCTTTGCCGCTAGCTTCAATCAATCAATAGTTATTGAAGTTTTCCTAAAAAAAATACGCCCTTTTCAAATGTTGATTTTTATGATTGGGTCAAACACAATAAAAAATAAAGGCCAATTTATATTGTTAAACATATGTGAAAACTAGAAATATGTTATTCCTGTATCTTGAGAAAATTAAATTTGAATGTTAGATGGTTTTAGAAGAAAAACTTCAATAACTTTTGATTGATTGAAGCTAGCAGCAAAGTTAATATATCAAAATAAAAAATAAAAATAAAAAACATTCAAAGTTCTACAACTCGTGGGAACACAACTTAACGATTAAAATTGAATTAAAAAAGTAATACTAATACTTACTACTAGTTGAGTATTAGTACACGAAACTGAAGAGGTATGTATATTGTAGACGAAATACGCGTATCTGTCAAGATGAGCAACAAAGGTAGTTAGTATTAAATGGAAATTATTAATAAACATAAACATAAACATAAGCATAAACAACGAAATTGTTTGCAATCTTTCATACAACACGGTAGATCCAGGCGTTATCTGGCTTAAATTTACATGAAATAAATATCCCATTATTTTCTGCCAAATCTAGCGTTCCCTTTATGTGCATAGGAAAATGCAGAAAATTCATTGTTTCTTTTTATCTGTGTAAGCTTCTACGACATTTCATTCATTACGGATTATGTTGTACACAAAAGCTCGTCTTTATTACAGCTGTTTCATGTAAGTTGCTGCTTCGTGTGCAAGGAAATACGTCGATTTTTGGATCGATTCAAGAAACATTTGGTTGATATTTGGGACCAAATTCCTCAGAAAATCGTGCGTGCCAGCTGCGATGGGTTAACAAAGCATTTGCACAAAGTTAGCAAGGAAAAGGGCGAGAGATTCGAATTGAATTAATATGGTTTATTTCTATAACATGTATCTTTCAAACTAAAAATAAATGCTATGATCTGGTTGATTTGTTTTGCTGTAATCCAATTTTGTTTTAGTGACACCTATTGTGAGACACCCTGTATATTATTTTGGTAGAATAATTGAGGGGTTATTTGTGCTGAGCTATATTTTGAGGGGTGATTCATTTAGTTTGAGTCAGTTCTTAGTCGAAAAATATGTATAGTTTCTTTTTGACCATTCAGTCCCTAATATTATTTTGTTCTTCAATTTTGCAGTCATTTGCTTAACAAATTTTGCTTTTATTTTTCGAGTTTTGATAAATCTTTGTACGAAAAATTTTGAAAAAATATGAATTTTATTTTTAACTTACTAAAATCATGCCTAAGAGAAACGAACTCATTTTTTATTGGAGTGGAATACCCGACATTTAAGAGACTGATTGCCCAATGGAAGCTGTTACAGTACAAGCAAAAATTAATTGAAAACTAGCAAATTATTGACTAACAACCCACTCTAATGCGTTGGCCGCAAGTACTCCATTGAGAATCTTATTCTTTCGCTTTCCGGTAATCTTTGTTTTTGTATTTACTCTCTTAGTAATTAAGTGAAGCAATATAGGGGGTAGTAGCTCATCAAGTCTTCCGGTCTGCTTCATAGCATCTTGCAATGCGGTACCAGGTAGGTCTCCACCGATTGTTTGTCGATCTGCCAAGTTTGGAAGTCGTCTGCATTGAGTCATCTCAAATTATAATACTTTGCCCACTATATCACAAAATATTGCGATTGGTTGAGCGAATTTAACTAATGAAATCATTGGGTATACGTCCAAGTCTCGCTTGGTTGGTGCTTAACCAATGAGCTTGGACATTAGCAGAAGCATTTTGTTGCAAAAAGGTACGGAATTCATCTACGAACTGTTATTTTTACTAGGTCCCTCAATCGATGAGCTTGAAATCTTCTTTAGAAGCTTCTACTTGATTGAAAGGGATATTCGTTGAAGTAGTGAAGTAAATTTAAATGCGTTTATAAAAATTAAAAGTTTATGAAAAGAGAGTTTGCTTCAAGCATCGGCTGTGAACGGTTGTGTCGATGCTTTATTCTGCACTATTCTGATATCGGGGATGCCACGTTTCGTATTTGTTCGGTTATCTATTGTTCGGCGGCGGGTTTACTAATGATTATGAATCATTGATATGATCACATTACTTATCAAGGTGAATCCTGATCCACCGAGCGCTATCCTACTAGCTTAAAAAAAACTCCTTCCTGTGATCTTTATGGGGATTCAGAGTTAAACACAGTTCCTAAACGGCAAAGGTCACACTAACATTCCTTCTCTATTCCCACCTTAGTGCAATGAAGCAACATAAAAATGTTTACATCAAAATTTATTTTCGAATTGGTATCATATTGACGTAACACTCTTCCGGGTTGAATTCAAATATCTCATCGGAAACCTCCAACGGATCGTTCCGTTTAATGTTTCTGCTTTATATTGCTCTATATTTATTTTTAAAACCTCAACTTCCGGTCACTTAATTAAACTTTTGGTATTCAAAATATGTACGTGTAAAGGACAAACAACACGTGATGCATGGGAAGAAAGCTCCACTCAAACTCCAAACAAAGCCATAGGCAAGGAATGCAAAGCAGTGTGCGCCTGAATACAAGAAGGGCACACTCGTCCGATCTTTCGAAAGCGCGTGTTGATGAGGCTGATGAAAGAAAAATAAATAACCGCTGACAATTAGACCAGTGCCCACCAGAAGATCGAACGAGCGCTCAAATGTTCTTCAACTCCCCTTGGAGCTTGATCGAGTGATGTTGAAGGAGCTGGAAGAGCATGGCCAGGCCTTTCTCTAGTCCATAGTCTGAAGTTGTTGTCTCAATTTGGTCGATTTTATTTGGAGATGCATCAATCAATCAATTTTGGCTCGAAAAAAATAAAATGATTGGCGCTCTTGAGATGTTGATGTCTTTATTTTCTGTTTCCAAAAAAAATCAACAGGCTGAGTAAAATGTTGGCAAGTTTGTTGGAAATGGAGAAAATTACAGGCACCGACCACGTAGGGTTTCCAAACAGCTCGTTAGATTTCCAATTAATAAAAATAGTTATTTCAATTAACCAGCAACCACTCACTGACGAGCAGGTTTGAGGCCAAAATAATGGCAAATTATTGAAACGCTTGAAACCACTTGTTGACGCACGGCAGATGCGATAATCATCATCACACCTCAGCCAACAACGAGCAGGCGATAATTATGTGCAACTCCTCTCTGGGGGGTTTAATGAGCATCAAAACCCATTTTCCGCAAAATTATAATATGCCCACCACTCAGACGAGCATCATCACCTCCAGCAGCAGCCAACAGGCAGTCAATCACACGTCGCCCGAAGTGGTGAAAAAATTAATTAATTTCATCATAATTAATTTTTAAACAATTTTTCAAAATAAGGCACGTAATTATGGCTTTTCTCACTCTACTTAGGAGTGGAGTGGAAATTCTCCCGCGTAATGAGGTCGATTAACGCTCCACGTTGTCGTCAATGTCGTACCTATTCGCGAACCTAGGTATGTTGGCCCCAATGTAGCGCTTCGCGGCCCGGTTCTACACCACAAGTCAATGCGCAATACAATGTTGGTACTTGATGGAAGGGGGCCTCTTGCCCCCCACACTGCCAACTTTGGGTTCATAATCGCTCGATTGAACGCTCTTGACAACCGCCCGACCAACCGACCGACCGACCGAGCGAACAACGGCGGTGGGTGAGGGTCGATAATGATGATGATTGAAAAATCAGAGTTGATGAGTTGCGAAGAAGAATGGATTGAAATAAATAAATAAATGAACGAGTCGAAAGAAAACATGCCGCCTTGTAGGTCTTCGATGAAGCTGCGATGATGGCTGGCTGGTGATGTGAGGTGATTTTAATGATGGGGCAATTGTGAACGATGTTTGATGGGTGTGTACATCATATGGTTAGATTCTGGAGGGTGTGAATGGTCGGTGTTATCTGGGGAGGAAGGAGGCGATTGAGATGATCTAATTTATTTATGGCAAATAAGTCGAGAATATGCATTTGCTTTCAAGATATACAAGGCAAGGAGCGAACTTTTAATGGTGAATGTCACCGTTGTTGGTGATCTTTGAAGATTGCTAGAAGGTTTCTCCATGACCACCATCATGACTGATTTGCATCCCAACTTTGCAGTTTTGAGCATGAGCATGAGCATGATTGACCGCCCGAGGTTGCTACTCCGTTGTTGCCAGATCAGCTGTTATTACACAGAGAACCAACAGATGATGCTTGGGACTAACATACATCTTCAATGTGTAAAAGCTGGTGATCCCAAACTAAGGCAATACCGGCGCCGGCCCCGTCCGAATGCAGGTCAGGTAAGGAAAAGGTAGGAATATGTTGACGTGATACTCGCTTTATTGGAAGCCACAGAATCCACTGCACTTCCACGAGAAATCACTGGGATTTTGTATAACAGGATTGGGTAGCAGCGGGGTTCATTTTGGTTAACGATAAGCTGTCAAGTGAAATATTTGAAAATTAGGAGCGATTTCCGATTTGAACCGATTTAAACCAACAGTAAGGATGCTATTGGGGCCACTCACAAAGTGTGATTGTGGTATTTCATTAGAAAAACAAGGCAATTCATCTCAAAGCATGCGAGCCAACTTGGACCGATCTACACCAACAGCACGGATGTCGCTGGAGTCACTTACAAAATGGGACAGTGGTTTATTTGTTCTAAGATAGGGTGGCCCGACGAGAATGGCGAACGAATAATTTGGATCACAATTAATTATGTACCTCTCTACCGACCCATCTTACTCGGCGAACCACGACTTCTCCTGCTCACTCGATCACTCGCGCAACGAACAATAGGCAACTGAAACAATAGACAAAACGCTACGCCCGATAACAAAATATAACGGAACAATGTATCGACAAAACCGGCTCAACCGATTCAACTGATGGTCGACACAAACCTATTAAAAAAGGACATATATATACAATGGGTAACAATTACCTGTCTTGCTACTCGTCCTTGAGAGCACTTACTACCTCACGAGTTGCCTGTACCCAACTCCACAGGCATACGTCAGGCCTCTGGTACACCAATTCATCTCCATGTCCAACCGAAGCACCACTACTTAAAAAGTTTTGAAAAATATAGGGATATTAGATATTGTCTTCAAAATTTGGTAGAAATCACAACTTTGCATTTTTGAAGAAATAGATAAACAAATTTTTCAGCCTATGTAGGCTACAGTGCAGTAAACACGTAATTTAAGTTTGTTTCGTGAAGTCGTAGCTATCTTGGGGTACTACAATAGAAAATTCTTGATTTTCTCGGACATCACCTATTTTTCAAATCCGTAACTCAAGAATGCCGTAAACCATGGAAAAATCTTAAACGTATATTTTTGTTCAAATATTTCTGAGCTATAAGTTGCGAAAATGTTGATATGTCCTAAGATAATTTATGTCCGAAACTAACATACATGACCAATTGGTAGAAATTGACGACACAAAGCCTGACCCTGTGCAAATGTACAGAAATAGTCACAAATAATGTTAACTGATTAATTCGTATGTAAAGTATTTTACAACAGAGATATATTAATATATGTATCGATTAAAACCATCAGTAAGGGTGCAATTGTGGTCAGTTGGTACTTCCACAGTGGTTAAGCTAAAATGCTAAAACTGACACGAAATCGCTTTGACAGTGCTGTTTTAGTATACTAATCGTACTTAACAATCAGGCTTTGGCCAGGGTTACATCTACTGGACACAGAAGTTGTCTTCGTTGTATTGGGTCCATGGCTGTACTTACTGAAGGGTGTTTCGCTAAAAATTTGGTCGACTTAAACTTGACGCATTTCCTTTCATCGTGCATAAAATTTTTTTGAAGATGTGTGCGTGTAGCATCATGCCTCTATTTTGATTTTGTGATTAGCACTTCAGTTATCAAAATCTCGTCGAACGAAGAGAAGCAACGCATCAAAATTTTGCACGTGAATGGCGAGAACCAAACTACTCTCACGCCGAGTGGGCGAAATTGTTGAACGTGGCTAAATCAATTGTCACCAACGTATTAAATGTGTTCGGTGAACGTTTGTCGACAGCCTGGAAAGCTGGATCGGGGGGAAATCGAAAGCCGGAGGCCACAGCGACGACAAAAAGAGTTACCAGCAGTTTCGAGCGGAACCCCAACCTCTCCGTCCGTGATGCCGCAATGCAGCTGGGAGTGGCGCCTTCAACCGTGTATAGAGCTAAAAAACGAGCTAGACTGTCGACTTACAAGAAAGTGGTGACTCCAAATCGCGACGGTAAACAAAACACGTCGGCAAAAGCAAGATCGTGAAAGTTGTACTGTACACGACGATTCTGACGAAGTTTGAATGCGTGGTACAGGACGATGAAACTTACGTCAAGACAAACCTTAAACAGTTTCCTGGACAGGAATTTCATACGGCAACCGGACGGAAAAAAGCTGTTGTGAGCGAGAAACAGTTCAAGGCAAACTGGCGTTCTGCAGTGAATAAAGTGGACAAGGAAACTGTACAAAATCTTATGGCAGGTGCTAAATGAAAGACCTGGCAACTCGCATTCGGTAAAATGGAAGCTTAGCTAAATATTTCTCCTGTATTCTGTATTAACTGGACATGAAAAAGAAAAAGAATTTGAGCCTTATAAAAGCCGTAAGAGAGTTACACGGACAGCATAAAGTTTTTGTATTATTTTCATCGATTCATACAATAAAATATTCAGTTGTTTATAAAATTAAATATAAATACAGCAAATGCTTAAAAAAGAATATTAATTAAAGCAATTTCACTCATCGGGATGGCGTCGTACTGAGCTAATGTAATCAATATAATTTGAAAGTGTAACATTCTTGTGATTTTCACCTTATAAATAAATGGGCTAACTCGTGGTGGTCTATTTAATTCGGGATTGGCTTGGTAGATGGCGCTAGCTGGCGTGCAAAATGTTTGTATTGATTGATTCCAGCATGGAATATCTCTAAATTCTGTCCATATGGAAAGTTAGTGTTTTCAGCAAAGTTGTTCAGTAGGCAAGGCCTTTCGGTTGGTGGATGGTAGTTTATATGAATATCTTGAAGAAGCTGTATCTCGAGATCCTGTCTATCCAAGATGATGATGTTTTTGACGAAGTTGTACAAGTGGGCACCTGGAAACCGTAAGTCGATGTCTGATACCATTTTTGAATTCAAGATGGTGGCTGGCGGTTGCAAAATTGATATTTTTGGATCGGAAACGGTTTTTAAAGGAAAAACAAACTGATGCCTGTTTGGCATTTAAGATGGTGGCTTATGTTGCGTAAGAAGTGAGAAATACTGTCAAATACCCTACAATATGGGTGTTTTTGGATCAGGGTTTTTGACCAATTAATGCTGGAAATCTAAGTCTGACGGCGTTTTGGAATCCAAGTTAAGGGCCTGTTCATAAGCCACGTAGACTCATTTTTAAAAATCTCAATCACCCCAATGGTTTAGCAGGACGGAGCGCCATCGTATACTGCAAATTTCGTTCAGGGCTGGTGCCGAGAAAATTTGACCGACTTTTTGGACAAGATTGAATGGCCTCCCATACATGCTGGCTAAGGTAAATGACCACAGAGCGTCTAATATGAACCAATTCAAAACCGTAATCAAACGAATTTGGGACGAAATGCCGATGGAAGTTGTGCCTGTGACGGTTTCGAAAAACGTCTGAAGCTGGTCAAGAAGGTTAAAGGCGGTGTTATTCCAAAACATATGCTGAAGTTCATGAGTATTATATTGAATATAATGGGTAAAGTCATCAATGAAATCTGGATTATCGATTTGAAATAAATAGAGTTTTGGTTTGTATGAGAATATATTGGACACGGTGTAAGTGCTGACTTAACCGGGATTGTTCGTCATCCAGTTACTGTAGGCTTCTGCAAAATGGGATGTTCAGGGCTTTGAAATAGCAGCTATCCAATGGCTGAGTCTTATAGCTACTGTGCTTTCAGATTGACATGTGTACTGTAAGGAGTGTATCGAATATAAGCTATCCACATACATTTGCGTTGTACGCATGTATTTGTGATGGTTTTTTATGCTCTGAACACTGCATGCTGTGCGTTTGACTGTCAGCTTTCTTTTGTTTACTTGTTTGTGCGGTTCAAATTCTGCGTTTTCAAAATGTCGCGTATTGAAAAGGAAGTGAAAATTAAGGTTCTGGACACATGGCTAAATGAGACGGGTATTACTATGCGAAATTTGGCGAAGCGGTTTGGAATTCATCATGCGAGTGTTAAAACCATCATTCATCAGTTTGGGCAACACTATTCTTTGGATGAGCTACCAGAAAGAGGCAGAAAACACGGTTCTTCCAACCCGAAACTGGAGCAGAAAGTGGTATCTCTAATCATGAAGAACAAATCAATGTCAATACGTGGTTTGGCCAAAAAAGCAGGAACGAGTGTCAGAATGATCCAGCGTATCAAGAGGCAAAACCACCTGAAGACCTACGAGAAGCAGAAAATCTCGAAACAAAGTGCAGAACAGAAGAAGCGAGCAGCAACAAGGGCCCGGAAATTGTATTCGCGTCTTTTGCAGCGTCCGGATGCATGCGTTTTCATGGACGATGAGGCCTATGTAAAGGACGACTCAAAAACCCTTCCAGGTCCACAATACTTTACTGCCGTCGTTGGGAAGGATGTGAGCGATGCGGATAGGTCGATTCAAGTGGAGAAATTCGGTCGAAAGGTACTGGTATGGCAAGCAATATGTTCCTGTGGTTTGAAGTCAACCAAATTTGTCACTACCGGAACTATAAATGCGGAAATCTATCGATCTGAGTGTCTCCAGAAAAGATTGTTGCCTTTATATAAGAAGTATACTTCCACTGTTTTGGCCGGAATTAGCGTCGGCTCACTATGCCAAAACCACTCTTGCGGAAACGGGTATGGATTTCGTTGAGAAAAATATCAATCTACCAAATTGCCCTCAGCTTCGACCCATCGAACGTTAATGGGCAATCGTGAAAAGGGTCTTCAAGAAGACTGGTAAGGCAGCTGGGAACATGCAGGAGTTCATAAAAATTTGGGCCCAAGCGTCCAAAAAGTGCGATGCAACACTTGTCCGGACTCGATGAAGAGCATTCGATCCAAAGTTCGAAAATTCGCGAAGGAATAACTTAAATTTCATGAGGTCTTCATTATGTTCAAGTTTAACCTCGTACAATAAAGGATCATTTTTTGTATGAATATAATATCGGGTTTCAACAAAATTTGAAAGAAAGTTTGTGGATAGCTTATTTTCGATACACTACTTATCTTGAATATAAATTCAATTCGTGTTTCTCGAAGGAAAGGTTACATGACTTAGTCAGAACTTATATAAGCTTATAGAAAATGAACAAACTCTTAAAAAACTATTACTATGATTTTCAGATATATGAGGATTGTGTGGAAATATAATGAACTTGAAAGAAGTGGATAAGGCCTTTCGGAAGTTGAATAAACTTATTGGAAGTGTCAATATGATCATGAAGTATGCTCGCTCTCTTTTGAGAAGAAAAGGTGTGGATCTTCAGAGAAGTCCATTGAATCGTCGAAAAATTTGGAGCGTTTCTTGAAACTTGATTGAACTTCAAAAAAGTTTACTGATCATCCAGGAATACGAACAAGTTTTCGGAAATTACCAGAGCTTTGAGAAGCAGATTTAGCTTCCCACAAGTTATTTGGACCTGCAGTTGGTTTGCATCAAATGACTCTAGTTGTCGCATAATGTCCAGGAACATCTCCCTTTGCATGCGGACATTGCCAAAACCATCTAGTTTAATTAAGTTTTATTAATTTTTTATGAAAGCCACTGGAAAGCAGTTTGGTTTCATTATGGTTTAAATAGGTTTTCAATTTTAATCAGGTTTATGAAAATATATAAAGCTTCTTAACAACGGTCTTAAAACCTCGTCCTCCTATCAAAGGTTTTATTTTGACTTTATGAACTCTTAAAATGCTGT
The DNA here is from genome assembly GCA_034211315.2 of Aedes japonicus. Classification (NCBI taxonomy): domain Eukaryota; kingdom Metazoa; phylum Arthropoda; class Insecta; order Diptera; family Culicidae; genus Aedes; species Aedes japonicus. The sequence continues at coordinate 2,162 of JASCZW010020137.1, read as the reverse complement.
TTTGAAAGGCCGTTTAAGGATTTATTCAAATTATCTTGTTATGGTCAGTTGAAAATGCATTTTAAAACCATTTTGCCTCCAGTAAATGTATTAAACGGTGAATTGGTATTGACAAAAGTAACTAAATAACCAAATAGTTCTATAGTAGCCATTGCGGGGCTGCAAAATGGTGAGTCGACAACTGTGATGGAGCGTGCATCCCCGCAACATAGCTCTGGTCCTCACAAGTTCCTACCTCATGCTTCCACGGGTCAGCAGATGACAAAGACCGCCAGCTAAGGGTTGCGTACTTAGCTGGTAGTGCAGCCTGGGCACTGTTGTCCTTCTGACTTCAGCTAGATTGAGGAGGTGCGTGCCGAGCGTCTGTCCACCAAGGAGGTCTGTTCACCAGCGGCTGAGTAAGAAACGCTGTACCTCGGCAGCTATACCTTAGGAGACAGTCCCACCAACGCAATGTAGGCAGCGCGGTAAGATAGCATGCTGAAGTCTTACCCTACCACGAAAAATGTAAGTATTCTTTATTTCTTTGTACGGTATATAATTTTGGATCATCCATGGAATCAGAAGACATGCAGATAGTACACATGTTATTCTCATTTTATATTATAACATCCCTTCACAATATTTTTTATGCTATTTTCAGCTTCGCATTTATCCATCATCGTAAGTTTTAGTCCACATACCTCCCATGGAGCAAGATAAGGCGCTATAACCTTGGCAATTATTGCCACGCTTTTGGTTCAAATGCCAAAAGTTCACCCACAGGCAAAAGGAGCATAAACTAATCTTTCTAGCATCTATGCTCCCAACGATAAGGTACAAATTATCACACTGTATAACTCAACATGGAAGCGTTTGGTACGGGAGGTCCACGCTTTCTTCCTTCCCTTGATTCAGAGTAGTAAAGCGATTTTAGATCTTTCTGGAATCGCTCTATTTCTTGGAATCCTCTCTGCGGCACATACTACGCAGTTGGCCTGGCCGATGACAAGAAAAATGATGTATTCAAGAAAACATAATTTTCCAGGATGCTTTCAAGAATTGGCTGCGTTAGATTAGATTAGTATGAGATTAGATTAGATTAGATTAGAAATAGTTCTATAGTAGCCATTGCGAAGATCAATTGGATTTTTGGCAAAACTGTGATTACTTCCAATCGCCATATTGATATATAGGAAATCATTGAAATGTGCATGCTACGCTGTAAAAACATCTATTTGTATTGAATATTTTGCTACGAAACAAAATTTTCAGCATCTACTGCACTATTTTCTTTGATATGATTTACTGTTAAATGAATCAGAAGAGAAATTGAACAAACCAGAACAACAAAAACCATCCACGATATCACCGTTAAGTTTGACTGATGTGGCCATTTGGTCCTATGCTGGTTTTATGGCAGCCAATAGGTTTTATGAAGGTTCTCAAGTGGTCATAACATCTTTCACTAGAACATTTTCAAAATTTTTATGGTCTTGTGAAGGTTTTATACGTGTACAGGTACAAGTTGGTGTACAGAACAGTTTAAAAAGTAGTTTTATCAACAAAGCCGGGAGGAGTTCTATACGGCTGGAATAAATCTAAAATTGTCACTTGGTAAGTTGGCGTGTCACTAAAGTAGTCCTGGAACAGCTTCTGATGACCGAAACGGAAATCACGGTCGACGTTAGGGTGTCTTTCAGGCCGTGACCCTCTCCGTTTCGACTCTTGTTTTTTTTCAAATTACAAATCAGCATTATCTAATACCGTTTAAATGAAATGCCTGCATTTACACACATACCTTCAGCCAAACGAAAGAGTAAGTATTTCTTGTCGTCTGCTAAAGACACACTACTGCCCAGATCCGTGAACTGCAGTTATGAATTCGAGAACAAGCAAAAATACACCGTGCACTGAATCACGTAATCGGGAACTAGTTCACGTTTTTGGGTAAAAAGCACGCTTTTGTTTCTGTGTGGCAACACAAATATTTGGTAAAATCAATCCATGGCCAAAAGTTTTGCCAAAAATCTGCGATCTTATGTTGAATGATTGACACCTGTGGCGGGTTTAACAACAAGAAATACAACACCGGTGCGGGGATTCCAAAATTGGTCTATTTTACCTGATTTGTATCAGCACTCAAGTTTTGCACTCAAGTTGTTACAAAAATAGACTATCGC
>JASCZW010020136.1:0-12729 GCA_034211315.2 Aedes japonicus | reverse complement strand
GAGTGCTGGCATTCGAAGGCTTCCAATTTTGCATTAGGTTTACAGGAAATATTCTTGAATATAAGCAATAATTTATGGATATATGATGATCCCTTTATTGTCATAGCGCAACTTTATCAATCAGTTTTTAGTAGTACTAGCTGAACCCGGTGCGAGCGCTGCAAAAGCTTAAACTTCTATTAGAAGAAATACACGTTATTTGTTTTATTAACCTGGATAATTGTCGTGATTGGTAGAAAATTGTGCTTCATTTGCATTGGAGCCCCCCTCCCTTCCAGAGAGGGGTGGTTTCTCAATCCACTATACAATTATTGCCTTCAAAACCCCCCACCTGCCAAATTTGATTCCATTTGCTTAATTAGTTCTCAAATTACGCAAAAATTTGTGTTTAATTTGTATGAAAGCCCCCACCCACCTTTCAGAAAGAGGTGGGGTCTCGAGTCACCATAGAAACATTCTTGCCTTCAAAAACCCCCACATGCCAAGTTTGGTTCAATTTACTTGATTAGTTCACGAGTTATGCGGAAATTTGTGTTCTATTTGTATGGCACCCCCTTTTTTAAGAGGGCGGAGGGGTCTCAAACTACCATAGAAACATTCCTTGCCTTTGAAAACCTCTACTTGCCAAATTTGGTTCCATTTACTTGATTAGTTCTCGAGTTATGCTGAAACTTCTGTTTCATTTGTATGAGAGCCCCCTCCCCCGTTTATTGAGAGGACGGAGAGCTCTCGAGCCATCATAGAAAAATTTCTTCTCTCCAGAAAACCGAACATGCAAAATTTGGTTTCATTTGCTTGATGAGTTCTTGAGTTATGCAGAAACTTCTGTTTCATTTCTATGCGAAACTCCCCTTCTAAAGAGAGGAGGGGTCTCAAACTACCTTAGAAACATTTCTTGCTTTCAAAGATTTTCACATGGTAAATTTCCTTTACTTGATTAGTTCTCAAGTTATGCAGAAATATGTGTTTCATTTGTATGGAAGCCCTCCCTTTAAGAGACGGGAGGGGTCTCTTACTATCTTAAGATCCTTCCCCGGTCCAAAAAATGCCTCCTTACAAAATTTCACGCAAATCGGTTCAGTAGTTTTCGAAATAAGGTTCAGACAGACAGACAGACAGACAGACAGACAGACAGACAGACAGACAGACAGACAGACAGACAGACAGACAGACAGACAGACAGACAGACAGACAGACAGAACAGACAGACAGACAGACAGACAGACAGACAGACAGACAGACAGACAGACAGACAGACAGACAGACAGACAGACAGACAGACAGACAGACAGACAGACAGACAGACAGACAGACAGACAGACAGACAGACAGACAGACAGACAGACAGACAGACAGACAGACAGACAAGACAGACAGACAGACAGACAGACAGACAGACAGACAGACAGACAGACAGACAGACAGACAGACAGACAGACAGACAGACAGACAGACAGACAGACAGACAGACAGACAGACAGACAGACAGACAGACAGACAGACAGACAGACAGACAGACAGACAGACAGACAGACAGACAGACAGACAGACAGACAGACAGACAGACAGACAGACGGGCAGACAGACAGACAGACAGACAGACAGACAGACAGACAGACAGACGAGACAGACAGACAGACAGACAGACAGACAGACAGACAGACAGACAGACAGACAGACAGACAGACAGACAGACAGACAGACAGACAGACAGACAGACAGACAGACAGACAGACAGACAGACAGACAGACAGACAGACAGACAGACAGAGCAGACAGACAGACAGACAGACAGACAGACAGACAGACAGACAGACAGACAGACAGACAGACAGACAGACAGACAGACAGACAGACAGACAGACAGACAGACAGACAGACAGACAGACAGACAGACAGACAGACAGACAGACAGACAGACAGACAGACAGACAGACAGACAGACAGACGAGACAGACAGACAGACAGACAGACAGACAGACAGACAGACAGACAGACAGACAGACACAGACAGACAGACAGACAGACAGACAGACAGACAGACAGACAGACAGACAGACAGACAGACAGACAGACAGACAGACAGACAGACAGACAGACAGACAGACAGACAGACAGACAGACAGACAGACAGACAGACAGACAGACAGACAGACAGACAGACAGACAGACAGACAGACAGACAGACAGACAGACAGACAGACAGACAGACAGACAGACAGACAGACAGACAGACAGACAGACAGACAGACAGACAGACAGACAGACAGACAGACAGACAGACAGACAGACAGACAGACAGACAGACAGACAGACAGACAGACAGACAGACAGACAGACAGACAGACAGACAGACAGACAGACAGACAGACAGACAGACAGACAGACAGACAGACAGACAGACAGACAGACAGACAGACAGACAGACAGACAGACAGACAGACAGACAGACAGACAGACAGACAGACAGACAGACAGACAGACAGACAGACAGACAGACAGACAGACAGACAGACAGACAGACAGACAGACAGACAGACAGACAGACAGACAGACAGACAGACAGACAGACAGACAGACAGACAGACAGACAGACAGACAGACAGACAGACAGACAGACAGACAGACAGACAGACAGACAGACAGACAGACAGACAACCGCTGCAGTCATGCACTCCCGCTTCACTTTACTCAATTTTTGAGTACACTTGTACACATTGTACAATTACACACAAAAAATAAATCTTGTTTTATTAAAAATTTTGCACTTAACTTCTGAAAAGTGTTTATTTTTCATTAAATTGAAAGTAAAATTATCTATAGCGAAAGTTCTCCGTTTGATTTGAAAGTGTCATGTTTTGGTTCAGTGTGTAAATTTAAAAGTTTTTTCTTTTACAATGTAAAGTGTAGAACTGTCAAATCCACCAACACAAAGCCAGTCGTCACCATCGTTGTCATTTTCAATTTTTCAATGTTGTTGTCCGCGTTCGAAACTACTGCGTTCTTCGTTGCTCCCGTCCGCATTGGGTAAAAATTGCGAGGAAAATGCTTTGTTCGTGTTCGTTTCCTGTAGAAAAAGTACGTCGGTTGTGTTTTCGTTTTTAATAGTTTCGGAAAGTGAGTAATTCTTTTGATTCTATTATTTCCAGGCAAAGAGTGGTAATGGCTTACGATACATATGCTACAATCGCTGATCGATCACATTTGGGAGTTCATTCGGAGCACCTTTAGCCGAGTTGTTGTTAGAACTGCGTGAGGATGGACGAATGCGGATTGCCATTCGAGTGGACGAATGTGGATGACATTGTACGACTTACATATAAGAATCCTTAGCAATGATGTGCTAGAAAGAATCAGTCAGACAGACTACCTACAGTTTGTCTTAGGCATGCTGTGAAAGTTGTAAAGATTTATTTAAAAAACCTTTTTATGTTACAACAATGTTTATCTCAATCTAAACATCATACTATAATTTTAATTGCCCGACAATATCATCTTGAAAATAAATTTTGGAATAAAAGTAATTTGCTTTCATGCCACGCTCTCGGTTTGAAAATTCTACAATTTATCAAAAAATAAACCTTCTAATGTTAAAACTATTTTTTATTTCAATCGAAATGGCATATTTTTATTCTTATTGCACGACACTTTCTTGTTGAAAGTTTATTTTGGAATAACATTAATTTGCTTTCATTTTCAACGATGCGATGATTTCGATATGACAGTTCTACAATTCGTTTTGAAAGTTTCAACTTTTAAATGTACCAAGCAGGAAAATTTTGATTTTAAAGTTCTAACGTTTTTGTTGTAAAAGCAAACCGCTTTCTACGAAAAAGAACCAACGTAACTTTTCAATTTTAGCAATCGTTTTTTTAATTCTATCAATCATTATTCTTTGTGTGTATGCTATCTCGTTATCTCTTACGGAAATGTTACTCAATTTTCGTAAAAAGTGGATCTACTCAAAAATTGAGTTCATCCATTTTTTAACGATAGTTGAGTAACATTTCCGTGAGAGAAAAAGAGATAACATACAATTGTACTCCAAAATTGAGTAAAGTGAAGCGGGAGTATGTGATATTATATTAGCGTGCAAGATGAATAACGTGTTTAGGGGTGACCAACTCGAGAATAAAAAACAAAACAACCTGAGAATACAAAAAGAAAAAAACAAAAATACCTATCAACTACGAAATGCTAAGGATATCCATTTATGGTTACTACCCATAAGTATCATCGATATTTTTCTACCATAGATATGTCACCTTGGATTGGGTAAACTGAGCAGCGTGTACACGCTAGTTCAGTTTACCCAAATGTCGGTGAAAAATACCCATAATCGCGAAAAGTGCACATACCCATTTATGGGTACATTACTAATTACCCATATTTGGGTTTTTTTTCCAATACAAATTTACTCAAATATGGGTAAAGTCAACTTTACCCATATTTGAGTAAATTTGCATGAAAAAAAAACTCAAATATGGGTAAGTAGTAACGTACCCATAAATGGGTATGTGCACCTTTCGCGATTATGGGTATTCTTTACCCATATTTGGGTAAACTGATCTAAGCGTGTAGCAAAACTGACATTTCTCAAAATTTAAAAAAAATCTGATTCAAGTGCAAAGCAAGCAAATGAAAACCATTGATCTCAATTGATTTGGATTGACTGCTCTTGCAAATAAAGAAAGATGCGTCCTTTCAAAACTAGTATCCGAGCTTTCAAGATCTTAATAAATCTTCACCTCAAAGCACCACCTGTGGCGAACGACCTGGGGGTCGTAAATTCATTCCACTCATTTCATAGAAGAAAGCTATAAAAATCATGAAAATTAATTTAACTTGCTCTCGTATTTTTTCTCTTCTTCATCCTGGTGATCTTTCCACTGTCTATGTGTTTGTGTGTGTGTGTGTGTGTGATTGTGCTCGTTGGAAAACGTAAGTAGCCATCATAACCGACCGCTGGCTGGCTGGTGCGCGGGCTTACCGGGAAAATGTCAGCCGGGAAACGAGCGTAAATCAAAAACCCTCGTCGTCTGTCCACCGCCGTCATCATCTGTCACGTACGCGGCTCATAGCAAGGAGCGAGGTCGTCGTAAAGTAATTACTGTGTTTTTAATTTAATAGCTTATCGCTGTTCTTTTGTTCGCCACCGGTACAACGGTAGCCATTTTGCGGTCTTGGTCCAAGCCATGATGATGAGGAGGGCCTCGTTCGGACAAAACCGGGCGATGCGCTTTTTCATCTGGTACTCTATTGGACAACAAAGGGGGCTAAACAAGGTATGCCGTGAGCTACACGCACACTTATGCATCATCTTAATCACATCAGTGCAAGCGGGAGGGAAACAAAACAGTGAGAAAACAAACATTCGATTCGTGTAAGTGTTGCCAGATATGAATTTATCTTTCATGTAGTGGCGAGTGTGTTTGAAGTGTGGCGGACTGTATTTTTGAGAGTGTTAACACATGGTAGCCGAGTGACTTACCCCAAGGGAATATCTGAATATTCCAATGATATCTATCATGGAATATCATTTGAATATAACACTTTCTATTTACCAATTAGGGCAATGCACTGTTAGAAAAAACTGTAGAATTTATCATGAACTACAATTTTATTACTCATCATGTTCATAAATTTATTTTATTACTCACCATATGTATAAATTCATAAATTCAGCAACTTATCTGTAAATTTATCCAATTGCGCGAGATTACTTCTTACAGTACTGCTTAAGGATGATGGAACTTTTCCTCGACGACTATGATGACTACTACATCATTCAGTGAATCACATAGTTCAAGATGGTATTGCAGAGATGGCGCTGCAGCATATGTTTGCGAATTCGCCATTTTTGCGGCAAGATCTGGAACTAATATGATAATCTCACAAAACGACAAATAACATACTGGGAAAGTTTGCCGAAAACGACCACTCTCTAGAGCTTCATATGCCAAAGATAGACAGAAGCGCCATCTCTGCGGCAATATCTGGAACTAATCTGATAATGATAAAAGACGACAAACTACATAATAAGATACTTTGCCGAAGACGGCAACTCTCTAGAGCTTCATTTGGAAAAGATTGACTGCAGCGCCATCTCTGCGGTAATATATGAAACTTATGTGATAATGACAAAAGACGATAAATGAAATAATGAGAAACGCTGAGAACAATTCTGTTCACCCATCGAAGTCAAAACCTCCTTCCCATAGCAGCGGATTCCCGGTGGCCAATGTTACTGGAAACAGGATTTTTCACCACCAATGCATTTTTGAGCCCAGAACCGTTTAAATGGTGCATGAAATTTCGATGGGTCTTAATTGACCCTAAAACCTTAGGAAGGTTAGTTTTTTTTGGTACATTTTAGGTACTGCGATCCGTGGAAATGGGGCTTCAGTTAAGGGGTGTTTCGATAATTATTGCGACACTTTAGATTGATTTGTAAATCTCCTTAATGTATCGAAACAAAACCCAATTTCTACGGTAGTTCAGTATGTTTATGTATTTATTTTAGCTTACATACGTCGAGTAAATTTTTGGATGAGTTTGCGTAAAACGCAGAGCCTGTGTAGTCGTTTCCGGTACATTTTTCTCTGTTTTGTTTTCCACTACTTCATCGTTTTCTATTTGTCCTTTAGTCTTCCGAAGTTCGCTCTTCATCATGGTCCAACAGGTTTCGATTGGACAGAGCTTAGGACAGTATGGTGAGCTCAAGTCTGTCGGTACAAAATCCATAGAAGGAGCCGCACACCACTTCTGCACAGTTTTTGAAGCAGTGGCTTGTTGCCAAATTGGGCCTAAGCAATGTTTTTAAGGGGTTGCCTAAAAAACGAAAAAACGGGTTTTGGAAACCCCAGTTTTGTAAATCTCTGTCGCCCGTTTGCCACAAGTGCCAAATCTCTGAAGCGAATTTAGACTGCTTTTTCCATTTTAAACAGTCATCCGTGAAATATTCCTGCCCCTGCAACTGCTTCCAATCCGCTTTGATTTAGGTTTCAAACTTTGTTCACGCGTAGGATTCATGGATATGTGTCCAAAAAAACAATATTAAAAATTCAGGGTTGCCAGTTTTCCTGGCAAACGCCAATTGAAGTTGTCTGATTTTCCCGAAATTTATAACTCAAGAACGATTAATCGTAGACCAATTTTTTTCTCTCCAAACTATAGTAAAAATGTAATCTGCTTTTGACAATTTTTATAAGAAATGTAATTTAAAAAAAAATGTCTATAGACCTGTCACTCGTTTTCATAAAAAAAAATGACAAGTGTCATCTTTCAACTTGCTTATCAGTACCTAACGTATCATTAAAGGTCAAAACTACCATAAATTTTGAAAAGTCGTAGTTTTTTCTACTGCAATTTTTACATATTTAGGTATATTTTTAATTTATCGGTAGTTTCTACCATGGTTTTTCGTGCTGTGTTGAGGCATTGCATAGACAACACATTTATCTTCAAACTAAGCCGTATCTTGTGAGTTTAAACGTAATTTTTGCTTGCGTAACCGTAGATTAACTGCTTGTGTATAATTTAGCACTTAGAGTAGCTCAAGCATCCTCCTTTCTTGACTAATAAGGGGTTCAAACTTCTACCAGAAGATGTTTCTTAACCCGAGAAATACACACTTTGTGTTTTAGTCGCCTGGATAATTCTCAAGTTTGGTTGTAATTTGTGTGTCATTTGTATGAGAGTCCCCTCCTCCTTCCGAGAGAGGAGGGGTCACGATCCACCATAAAAACATTTACCATCAAAAACCTCCATACTCTAAGCATTGATTCCATTTGCTTGATTAGTTAATAAGTTACGAGTTATGAGTTGTTGGTTTGTTAATTTTGTTCAAGGTTGCTGCTATTTAGAAAGTTTATTAAAGTTAACACACTACTGCCATCTGTTCAGCTTAGTCATCCATCACAGTGTGCTCAACAGATGGCGCAGGTGTGTTAGTGACCATGATTTGTAGTGAAAATTGTTCGATGTGTTATGTCTGTTTGTCTGTGATATGAATATTAAAAAAATAACGGAGATGGATTAATATAAAAATATAAACATTTTCATAAAAAAAAACTCGAGTTGTTACGGTCTTTGGTGATAATTTTTGATGCTGATGATCGAAAATTATGCAGAAAAAATGCAAAACTACCAAATTTAAAAAGATTTTTTTCCCTAAAGGGGACAAAAGGGGACAAACAATTTTGCATAGATCTTGTAGATGGAAGTTTGTACTTTCAGTTCACAGACTCTGTGTTTGCAAATATTTGCAAATAAAGGAATAAAATATCTTGCAAAAACGTATATTTTTTTACACTTCAATCCCTACAAATTTTCTAATACAATAACGAGCAACTATCTTGTATCTTCAAAATGTGCGTCATTTTATACCCTAAAAGTTATCTATGCAGAGTTTTCAAAATCAAATTGAAATAAAAAAGTTACGGCAAAAAAACTGTTTTTTAAGTCCCACCCTAAGGAAAGTTAGACAAACTGTTATAAAACGATACGTAGAAGAGATAGAATTAAAAAATTTTCACCAAAGTTTCATTAAATTTAAATATCTACAATTCTGTTGAAGCAAAAAATCCTTTAAACCATAAGAATAAAAAGTTGAAATTTTTATTGTGAACATAAAAGGACCACCCTAGTCACAACCCAAACCCTTTTGGGATAGATTTTATTTTAAAAATCAAATCTCCCGAAGGCGTCATCTGTCTAAAGTTAATGGTTTTCGAGTTATCGATGTCGTGAAATTTGTCCACTCGGACCTTAGTGAAAGGGTTGGAGTGCCTTCTGAGGGTATTTGACTGGCCTTAGAATTTTACGAGTTCGACGTGGATATAATCTGTAGTCCCTGCGTATACGGCTATATATAGTTTGTCCTGGATTCGTGTGACTACTCTTCCGAACAAATGAACTAGAAATGGATTTTATAAATAGTTCTGTATATGTTTGGCTGAAGTCATCAATACTTGACTCTAAGCATAGTTTTCTTCAAAATTGTACATGGATTGGAGCGATAATGCGCGCATTAAATAGCGATATTTTAACAACCCAAATTGCATTTTATTCATTAAGAAATTAAAAACTTTACAAAAATACTTCTACTCCCTGCCGCGTCACCTTGCGGCAGTTAGCCAAACCTTTGGCCATAGGTGAAAAATAGAAGCATGTAGGCATTTCTTCAGTTGCTTGGTCGCATTTTTGATCAAATCATCCGTCGTGTTTGCCAATTATTTGAGTATACTCTCCTCTTCAAATTTGCCAAGAAATTCTCAATTGGACGAAGCTGAGGCACGTTGGGAGGGTTGGCATGCTTGGGCTTGCCTCCAACGCCTACTTCGAGTAGTGGGCCGACGCTAGATCCGGCCAAAACACCGCGTCGTCAATACTGTGATACGGTAGCTTCTGGGAGGCACTTCGTACTGTAGATCTCGCCGGTCACTGCCAGAAATAGAAGAGCAACACCTCTTTTTGAACCTCGTGTGCGCTATGTACTCTACATCGCTGCTAATTTCTTTTGTCGGGAAGGTGAAGTAGTCTTTGCATTGTCAGTCGTTGCCTTCAACCGTTGTTTCCGAGTTTCCGCTTGGTTCTCCGACACGGCTGGCTTGGACTGACCTGTATTACAAGGGCCTCTAAAGCTCCCCTAAAAACGTGAAGTTATTTAAAAACGCCTACTTGAGTAGTTGCTTATAGTCACTTTCCTCAATGCCAATTTGACGTTAAATGCATTTACTTGAGGCGAAATGGCGTTAAAATGCATTTTCAACTGATTACTAAAAGCTAGTATGAATGAGTCTTAAAACGGCATTTCAAAACAGCATTTTACGAGTTCATGAAGGATTGTTCGAAATGAAACTTTTGATAGGAGTGTAAGGAGTTTGAGAAAACAAGGTTTTAAGATCGTTGTAAACAAGCTGTCTAGGTTCTCATAAACCTGACTAAAAATAAAACGTATTGGCATATCTTGGTGCCATGATTAAACCACATCGTTTTCTAGTGGCTTTCATAAAACTTTAATGAAACTTAATAAAACTGGATGGTTTTGGAAATATGACTTCCCAAGTAACATTGCCAGAACCATCCAGCCTTACTAAGTTTTATTAATGTTTTATGAAAGCCACTAGAAATCAATTGCCTTTTATTATGGTGCCAAGAGGTGCCAGTAGGTTTCATATTTTAGTCAGGTTTATGAAAACCTACACAGCTTGTTTAAAACGATCTAAAAACATTGTTTTCTAAAATTCCTTTCACTCCTATCAAAGGTTTTATTACAACTTTATGAACTCGAGTCGAGTTATTAGTATGAGACACTGAAGAAGTCTGCGCATTGTAGACGAAATACGCGTATCTGTTAATATTAGCATAAGTAGTTGAAATTAAATGGAAAATACTATTTCTAGTTTATGAACTTGTAAAATGCTGTTTTTCAATGCCGTTTTAGGACTCATTCATGTTATTTTGTTATGGTCTGTTGAAATAGCATTTCAGAACTATTTTGTCCCCATTAAAAACATTAAACGGCAATTTAGCATTGAGGGAAGGCATCATGTGGCCAAATAGTTTTATAGTAAGGAGTGTATCGAATATAAGATATCCACATACATTTGCGTTGTACGCATGTATTTGTGATGGTTTTTTATGCTCTGAACACTGCGTGCTGTGCGTTTGACTGTCAGCTTTCTTTTGTTTGCTTGTTTATGCGGTTCAAATTCTGCGTTTTCAAAATGTCGCGTATTGAAAAGGAAGTGAAAATTAAGGTTCTGGACACATGGCTAAGTGAGAAGGGTATTACTATGCGGAAATTGGCGAAGCGGTTTGGAATTCATCATGCGAATTTTAAAACCATCATTAATAAGTTTGGGGAACACTATTCTTTGGATGAGCTACCAGGAAGAGGCAGAAAACCCGGTTCTTCCAACCCGAAACTGGAGCAGAAAGTGGCATCTCTAATCATGAAGAACAAATCAATGTCAATACGTGATTTGGCCAAAATAGCAGGAACGAGTGTCGGAATGATCCAGCGTATCAAGAGGCGTTCGAAAAAAAAAGTTCGAAAATTCGTGAAGGAATAACTTAAATTTCATCCGGTCTTCATTATGTTCAAGTTTAACCTCGTACAATAAAGGATCAATTTTTGGTATGAATAAAATATCTGTTTTCAACATAACTTGAAAGAAAGTTTGTGGATAGCTTATTTTCGATACACTCCTTATTTCTGCAGATGACGTGCAGATTTATTTTGATTGCTCTATCCACGATATGGCCTTCATTATAAATTTAGTAAATGAAGATTTGTCAAACAGTGTTGAGTAATCTTCCAGGAACATGTTGTCGATCAATGCTGGTTAGTCTTATGCAATGTTTTTAACTTCAAACTCATATAGTGGCATTTTTCCTCTAATTATACTAAATGGAAGCCAACTGAATTATGTTGAAAAAGTAACTTGGTATCAGTATCAGGAATAAATTCGACTGGGATGATTATATCTTGCAATAATGGCTTTACTCAAAATTAAGAGTTCTTCAGTTTATTGGACATTTTCTGCCGTCAGATGTCAAGATGCAGTTATTCAAAAGCCTTTTTTTCCCGTCAAATGCTAGAAACAGAGTACGTGTAGCACTGAATTCCTGCATTGAATTCGTCTTTAATCGAAGTCGTTTTGATCACGTTTCTCATTTACAATCTATACTGATAAGGATGTCCTTTTGAAAACTTTGCTAAACTTAGATGTTGTCTTCAAATCCAAAACTCATTAGTAGCAGAACAGCCAGGGTACACAGATTAAAAGAAACACTGAATTTTTTGCGATATCTAATGCACATAAAGGGAATGCTAGATTTGGCAGAAAATAATGGGATATTTCATGTAAATTAAAGCCAGATATCGCCTGAATCTTGCCTGTTGTATGAATTGCAATTGCAAACAGTTTCGTTGTTTGTGCCTGTTTTGGTTTGGAATCGAACTAGGGGAAATTGTGCGCGCTCGTTAAAATTAATCATTTTTTTCAGTGTACTTACACAGCAAGTTGATTCCATGCAGAAGTTTTCGCTCTGAAAAATGTTTTGTTCCTTGTCACCGTTCAACTAAATATGGAAAATTCTTTTTGTCAGAGGTAGTGCCTATTAGAACGCACTTCCTAAAGACCTTACTAGTGAATCATGAAGAATGAGGTTTAGAGTGAGATGTTTTGAGCATTTCAATTAATAGTTTAATAGTATAGTCAATAAGTCAAGCTTAAAAATTCCAGAAGCTAAAGCGAAATCATAGTAACGTTTATAAGACAGTTAGTCTTAAGTTACTGATTCAAATAATGGAATAACAATAATAACAAAAACATAATATGAACCAGTTCTAAAACGGCATTTCAAAACAGCATTTTACGAGTTCATAAAATCGAAATATTAAAACCTTTGATAAGAGTAAAAGGAATTTAAGAAAACAAGGTTTTAAGATCCTTGTAATCCTTGTGTGGGGTTTTCATAAACCTCTCTAAAATATGAAACCTATTAGCATCTCCTGCTGCCATATTAAAACCTAACTGAATTCTAGTGGCTTTCATTAAACTTTAATAAAACTCATTGTCAAAACCATCCAGACTGACTATGTTTTATTAATGTTTTATGAAAGCCACTAGAAATCAATTGCGTTTTTTATGGTGCCAAGGGGTACCAATAGGTTTCATATATTAGACAGGTTTTTGAAAACCTACTCAGCTTGTTTTA